>VXCM01004036.1:0-62174 GCA_014773175.1 Lucifuga dentata
GCTCCTCCACATCGAAAGGAGTCAGTTGAGGTGGTTCGGGCACCTAGTAAGGATGCCCCCTGGTCGTCTCCCTGGGAAGGTCTTCCAGGCATGTCCAACTGCGAAGAGGCCCCGGGGAAGACCCAGGACACGCTGGAGGGATTACATCTCCCAGCTGGCCTGGGAATGCCTTGGAGTTCCCCAGGAGGAGTTAGAGGGCCTGGCCGGGGACAGGGAAGTGTGGGCTGATCTGCTTAGTCTGCTGCCACTGAGACCCGGACCCGGATAAGTGGAAGATAATGGATGGATGGATCTCCCATTACCAGCATGCTATTACATTATTATGTGTCAGGTAAAAGCCAGTGAAGATCTGCGTGATAATGTCGCTCTTTATATTTAAGAGCCACACTTTATACTGCTTCCTCTGGTTTCAAAGCAAAATTGACATGCTAAATCAGCAAAGGAAAACTAAAGTCTCTGCTTTACAGCTCCACATTTTAAGAGGTTGACACTTTTATAAGAGAGATAACAGATATAGACACCTGGAGTCCTGTGTGTGTGTGTGTGTGTGTGTGTTGTATGTGAGAGAGAGGCACAGAGCACTGCAGATGAGGTTTGAGAAAGAGGCCCAGTGCCATTAGATTGTGTGCAAGAGCAGAAACTCTTAATTTAAATCAACTGATTGATCAATTCTGTGCTCATATATCAAATTTGTTGATCACTAACATGTGAGGCAAATACAGTTGAGAATATCACTCAGATTTTCTTATTTCTGAATAGTGCCTTCAACATGAAAAAAAAAAAATGGAATACCGTACTTAGGGATGAATGACTACACCGTTATCTCTATCTGTTCAACCAACTCAATTATCTGTATCTGTATCTGTACTTGGCATGGCCGGGGTTTAAACCGGAAATGAGCGGAGCCTACCGGTAATCAGAAGCTGATATGGAGGCTGACATGGATATGGGTTGATCAGAAGTTGCTATATTTATTGTTTATCAGAAACTATTTACAGAATAGCCTCAGAATTTAGTTTCAGATTAATGTTTTTGATCACAAGAGTAAGAGAACTATTTACATAAGTTTTTTATAAACTTGAATGAATAAACTCATATGCGAATCTATGAACACAACACATGCAGTATTAAGAAGTATTAAGTAAAATGTATGAACTAGGGTTTTCATACTCAACATAACTTTCTTTTTTATTGATTTTTTTAAAGACATTTTAAAAATGTTTTTAAAAAATGTTTTTAAAAAAGCCCTGTGTGTGATAACATGGTTTTTTTTTTTTGTTTTGTTTTTNTCTTTTTTTTTGGGGGGGGGAGGGTGCATTTTTTATTTCTACACAAAGTAAAACACAACAATGTGTGGTGTGGGTGTGTGAGTGAGTGTGTATGTGTGAAAGAGAGAGAGAGAGAGAGAGACTGTTGTAATAATAGCCCAGATTCATAAACCATAGCGCATGATTTACCGCATCTCTATGCACAAATATCATGGCGCAACCACGTTCCTCATTCATAAACACCTGTTAGCGACATATTTTAGCTTTTGCTTTGAAAGAGGCATTACTGAGATATTTCCTTGTTTGCGTGTCGCGGTAGCTATTCATAAAACAAACTGACACGCAAAAAATAAGACCTGCTTCATTCAGATGGTAAACTCCAGCAGTATGAAATCTGGGCAATGTTTCAAACTTTATTTGCCTCACATGTATTAGTGATCAATAACTTTGATAGTCACTCAGCTGATGAGTCATTTTTTAAATGGTGAGTTTTAATCTGATCTGACACACGTACTTGTGCGCTCTACTTCACCTACTGCGCTGCGCACGTCTGAGTTCCTCGCACACATAAACTCCCTGCGTGTACAGCACAATCACACACACAGGTTAATACTGTGTGTGTGGCTGGCCTATCATGGAGCAATGTGGACACAGCTACCCAATGAGGGGTTTTATTTCATCACGCGTACGGATATTGGCACATTTTACTCGGATGATACTTGTGCTTGTAAAAAGTACATTATCTGTGTCAGATACTCGTTTTATCCGAGTATTCGGCTCAACCCTAACCGTAGTAATGCCTCTTTCAAAGATAAAGGAGGCTGGTAACAGGTATTTATGAATACGAGAACATTGTTGTGTGAGACTATTTGCCCTTATCAACACTTTAATCTGGCATTGTATTATGAATTCCCCCATATTGTATTTTGATATATGTTTGTCAATTTCTTCAAAAGTAATACATCAATCTCAATGCAGGATAAAAATCAGGCATATCTATGCTATTATAGACTATCAACAGGTACAATTTGGTCCAGATCCTGATAAGGAATTCAGATGTGGCAGGCAAAAATATATACTTGAGATGGGCACACATCGATGGAATGCTGCACTAACAAAAAAAAAAAAAAAAAANAAAAAAAAAAAAAGAAAAAAAAAAGGCTGGAAATACCGCACGCAACCCTGTGCCATATACTTTGGGCTCCACCACATCACAAAACATGTGTGTGTTAAATTAATGTCAGTGCATTTTTAGAACAAGACTAATTCGGGCTTAGCAGAGGTATGAGCTCTAATTGTTGCCCTTCTAGTTCATTAATGAACTAGTTCCAGTACAGTTTAATTGTGACTCTTCAACTTATCTCTCTTTTAAAGTAGGACTCATGTAATTAAACTGACACAATGCCATCTGGTATCTTGATGAAATCCCTGCACGAGAGTTATTTAATGTGATCTGCCATTTGTGTAGAGTTGTCAGGCTAAAATACTGCTGAGCATGTCCAAAGGGGAACTCATGTCCTTCTGGACTGAACATTTAGTGTGGAGATGAAGATGATCAGGTCAGTTTGAACCATCTGACATGTTTAGATGAAACAGTTTTGCTTGTTGTGGGGTTCAGTCATCCCTCAAATACTGTAATTACCGCTGCACAGGAACGGCGTCCTTTCTCATTGTGTTATGTATTAAAATCTGCCTCTAATTTATAGCATACAAGAGAAGATGAGAATAATGAATACATAATGAATACATTTGCATGCATAGTACTCTGTTACAGGGAGGAATCATTTTACAGCATCCGGTGTTTGATGACAGCGGTTACAGGGTTGGAAGAAATGTGATTTCTCTAATAACCGAGTTTCATGCGTAGAGTAAGTCCCTATGCACCATTTACACTCCAAATCAATGCAAAGATTGAGCAGAGATTTAAGAGCGTTAACTGCCATATGCTTAATCTGATTATAATTTAAGTCCTGTTAATACAACTAGATAATAATGTTTACATGGCAGTTCATATAATCTCTGGTATTGCCTCAGTGGGTTTAGATTAAATGATTGTACATGTGAACATTCATAAGGGCACTATACATTTTTCTGGAATTCCAACTCAACAGTGTTCTCACAGCATCATACTTCAACCCTTTTGAGTCTCAAAAGCCTTTATTTTCCCATTGAAATTAAGGGGGATTCCACAGAATTAGTAACTTTAGGCATAGATCAGATGGATTTGAGATTTCATTGACCAAAGCCCAGCTCTAAATGTTTCATGTCCTTCAGCCTAACTTTAATCTGAAGGAGTTTTTAATTAACTCATTTTATGTTTTTGATAAGCCTATTTCCTAATCTTGCTCAGGAACATTAAGGTATTAAACTCACAGATTTCAGGGAGTGAGTGTGAGTTTATATCAGGGATGTGTGTGTGTGTATATGTATGTGTGTGTGTGCATGTGTGTTTGTGAAGATTATGGGATAACTGAGGCAGGCTTAAGCTTTTCACAGCAACATCTGTCCACCAAAGATGGGATTTGGCATGTTGTTTACCGCCTAAAAAAACTAGTGTGGCATAATTTTTCCAGCAGAAATTTAGCTCTAATTGTGCCAAATCATTTTCCACAGTTAGCAGCCAGGCTTGATATATTTATTGAAATTTTACATTCTGCAATTTTATTCAATTTTTTTTTTTGTGGTCAAATGATAACCGAAATATATATTACTTTTCACTGTGCAACACATTTTTTTTAACCTAAATTTGATTTTCAAAGAAAAACAAAAACTAAAAATAATCAGCCAATCGCCTTAAAAATTTCAGAATCTTCACTTGCAGCAGATTTTGTCATCATTCGCAAAAACTTGCAGATTTGTGGTGATTTAGTTCAGAATCTGATTTGAAAATGACCAAAACAAATATTTCCTGCATACAGGATTGGTGTTTAAACCGAAAACAGCCACATGTGCCTCTATAAGCCGCTTTGGAATCTTCAGTTTGTAAGGTCAACCTTGGTCAGTTATGTCATTATTTCTGCTTGGTCGAGCAATTTGGATTTTAATCTCATGGCTGTTATCTGACAATCCACTTTATGAAGTATGGAGTGAGGTAGCCGATCGGAACAAATATTTCACCTCCTTCTGCTGATGTTTCCTGTGGAGAACAGGGCAGCATAACCTTGCAGACAAAAACAATGAGCAGTCAGAGAGCGCAGGAGTGATAATCCTCTAATAACAAAAACGAAATAAAAGCAAACACAACAAAGAACGTCAGAAATTCATCAGTCAACTCATTTTCTTTACCTCTATTCTCCTTCTTCTCCTCCTCCTCTCTCTCTCTCTCTCTCTCTCTCTCTCTCTCTCCATTATGGAGTAGTTTTGAGATTGGCTAAGACATTGCTGCTTAAGATGAGAGAACAATTAGTGTCAGTGTTCTCTGACACTCCACAAGGGCCATTATCTCACATCAATTTAGTGCACACAGATGAACAAGGAGACTGTGGAGCTGTAAATATTCAGGCAAACAAAAGGAACATCTCAACATGAAAAGGAGACACCCTCTGTGTGGGGTACGTGCGTGGATCGTGCCTGTTTGAGAACAATAAAGATGGCACCGATGTGCATTCTTGTGTTTGCATTTTTTTTTCTCTCTGTTATTTGAAATAAAATGCATGCCACACACATGACAAAGGACTGCAGATGAGCTCTACAGTTTATCTGTAAAAGGACTAGGAAACTGCTGGCTCCAAATCAAGTGTGTGTATGCAGCTTATGTGTAGGAGTGCATGGAAATGTATACAGTAAGCCTATATGTCCTTGAAATGTACTTTCCACACACGAGCAAACTGGACAAAATTGCATGTTTGAATTAGAGTAGCAAGTCAATAGTTCTGAAAGCGTTGGACAAAAGCTCCTCTGCCGTAACTCTTCCTCTGACATTAACTATTGATATTGTTTGTATCGATTCAGAAGGGTAACTGCCTGAAAAAGTTTATACAACAGGCGCTCAAAGGGGAAACTTCAAGGTAAGGAATTCAGTAACTACTGGGGGTATGATGATTATTAGTACTAATATCCCAGAGCCATCACAGTATAACCGTATTTGAGTTCAAGTTTCAGTTTATAGACATTTCTTCCTCGACTCTCTAACTTCCACAAGGCCATAAGTTTGAAGAAATAGCTGTGAGTTTTGATCAGTTCAACTCCACTATTAAAAAATTATGAATCCTACATGATGATTAAATATTTTTCTTCCCGTTGTCATCATGGATGACCATTTGGCATTCTGTTTGTTCACTTGTTATAGTATGTAGTCCCATGCTCAGACCATCCTGAGCTTTCCATTCACCTAGGATAACAGATGGGTGAAAGGTTTTCTTGCTGAAAAGCCAACAGAATATCGCCGTGAATGTGGGATATTGCAGTGACTTTCTGTCACATCCGCCATGGGATGGAGTCCCAAAAGCTTCTGTCTGTAAATGTGATCAAAAAAGCTGAGAGAAAAACGGTCTTGTTCTAATAATATAGTAGCCAAAACAGAAAGAATTGTCTATAATAAACATAATATTTTTCATTGATCAACCTATCAAACTATTACATATCAAAACCATTTGCATGTTACTGAATCACATCATCTGAGCTACAAATTAGTGGTCATTGCATGTTTCTAACTCTATTTGCTACTGTACAGAAGTTCTGTTAATACTCCCCCCAGATCAAGCATATGTATTTTAATCTGCTAGATCCAGATCCTTATCCATATCCAGACAAAATGGAACCTATCGACAGTCTATCATGAAATACATTTTCCTTTTTCATTTTCCTTTTTCCTTTTCTTTTTTAAATAGCAGAAAATGCACCAAGCACAATGTCAAAAAACATTTTAAAAATTCCTGGATCCACTACTGAATATGGATGTGCACCAACATTCAATGGGTGTTCCGTGGGCCATGCCCCCATGCCCACTCTTTCCACTGGGTTTCCTCAAAATCAGTTCAGATGTACTCCTGTAGGGTTCAAACCCAAGACCTTCTTGCTGTAGGCAACAGCGCAAACCACTGAGTCTATAATAAAGGTCTTGACTGCTTCTGGGTTTGGACCACATTGCACCTATATAGTCAAGTGTTGGATAAACATGACAAGTTTTTTTTTTTTTTTTTTTTAAATTGATGTTGGTGTATGAAATTTGAAGAAACTGAAAAAACAAACACTAAACTTAATGGGTTCTATGCTGGGCCATCCTCCACCCTTTCACAAACTTCCATCAAAATCGATTCAGAAATGTTTTTGAATAATCCTGCTAACAGACAAAAAACTGAGTTGACATTGGTGAAGACAAATTTCAAACTCACTCAATTAACTAACTTTTATTTCAAATCATTTTCTCTGCAAATGAATCAATTAATTACCTCTTTATCTCTTTTGGGTTTCCCACCAACCTGTCATCTTCTCTTTACACTCACTGTAGTAATTACTGTAATCATATAAGTGAAAATATATTCAACCATTAAAAAACTATCACTGACTATCAAACAGATCCCAAAAAAATAAGTTGAGAGTTGCAAGAACTGTTGCTTCGTGGTGATTTTCACAGTAACACTGCCCCACCACATACTGCACACACATGGTCTGGATTTGCAACAATTCCCACCAACTGAAAACAGTTTGCATTATCTGTTTAAGAGACCAATAAAAGTACGATATATATAATGTCTTGCTGCTCTGTGAGAAATCTGTTCATGCTGGCAACCCACAGCACAATAATGTGGCAAGATGTTTCAGCACATGAGCATAAACTAAATTAATAGTAAGAGATATCCTAAATCACTCCTGCCTGCGAAAGTCCCTCAGGGGGAATGTTTGCATGGCTGACAGGTGATGGAAGAATCTTTCTATTTTATATATGAGGTTATAAAACTTTGATGTTCCCTTTTCTTTTTCTCCTATCGGCGCTGGAGGATTATGTGCCATTCTGTCAACTGTGTCTGGCTTTGTAATTTTTTTTGTACAGATTTATGGAGGAGCTCAGGGGGGATTATTGATGTAAGCATCTGTACGATAAAGTCAGATGAACTAAGATGTGCGGGGGCATGTCCAGAGCTGTTTGTGTGTGGGAGCAAGCAGAGTCAGACAAGAGATTTTGCTATTCTCGTATCAGCATTGGCAAATCTCTAGAATTTCATCTGACACCTTGATAGTTGATAGCTGTGTGGTACTTCCCACTGCTAATTCGGGCCAGCCTGCGTGTGTACCAACACAAAAGCAGTACTATTCTGTAGCAAGTAGCATAAAGCATGTACAGTGTACATTGTAATACACAGCAGCTACTAAAAGAACTGCTTCTTTCAGAACTGACTGACTCTGTTCAGTAAAGCAACAACTTGGCTGATGCAGTTCATCAGAAGAGAGACTGACAGTGAAAAAAAATGACTGTCCTTCTTTCCTGTTCTCACGGACAAAAGAAATGTTTAACTCACTATCTAGCTAAGTGTAAAAGACTTTGTGTCTATACATTACTGTCTATGTATAGACAAAGGGCAAAAAGCAAAATTCACAGTGTTTGTGTGTGTGTGTAATTTGTTCTGTTTGTACCTGTCTCTGTCTTTGTCCATGTGTGTCTTCATGTGTGGAGAGATGTGATTTTAAAGTGGGCATATTATAGATTTCTGCACTGTTATTTTGTATTTATGGGTCTATTGTGAAATCTCTGTGCTATACTGTATATACGTATATGTCAAAAACAACATTGTGCACACTTAGTGAAAACATACCATTTTAGGTGCTGTCTCTTTTAGGTCTCCTTTTCACTTCTAATTGGCTAATCCAGTCAGGACTTCTTACCCTCTTTTTAAGCAGTGGGTAGGATGTTTTATATTTGACAAAGTAAGAAGGGGACACAACTTGAGAGAATGTGTCATATTTTTTAAAGGGGACATATACAGATTTCTGTGTTCTTATCTTCATTTTAGGGGTCTATTTTGAAACTTCTGCTTTCATGTGCAAAAAACACCTCTATCCATCTCTGCTCTCCATTGCTGCACCACTGCTGTACACACGGAGTGAAAAAAGGCCTTTTTTTTTGTTTAAGGTACTGCTTCTTTAAGGCCCACTCCTTAAAGTCCTGCTCTGTTGTGATTGGCCAGCAGTGACAGGTCTGAGTTGGAAACACCTACACATGCATGTTGATCTTGTACTTTGTGGGTATGTCTAAACGGGTATGTAGGCTGGTATATTCAAACATGTTACATGTTGATATACAGTAAGTATTGTATGTTGTGGACATAAAGGACAAATCAAATTAGGAGATTTTAGGTTAGTTAGGGACCTATTGGTTTGACTTTGCTGGATGCACTTCCATAGGTGTGAAGATAAAGTTTTGCTACTTAGACAATGTTGAACTAACACTTTATCAAACATTTTGTAATGGATTATCAAGCTGATTTAATGAAAACTGGTCAAAATCATGCCTGTTCATTTCATTGTTTTTTTTTTTTTTTTTNTTTTTTTTTTTTTTTTCATATTCTGGAATTAATGGTAAGAGTTTGCTGCTTGTTTACTGTGCTAAATATTAATGTCCTCTTAAATCCTGCTGCTGACTAATTCCTGAGTCCTGTCCATGAACTTCCGGTCAACTCCTCTCATGTTTTGCTTTCACAGGAAAGCGTTTTTCCAACATAATTAAGGATCAGGCGATTTACAGCCATGCATACTCAAATTCAGTGTTTGATGAGAGGAGTGATGGCACAGAAACTCTAAAACCTCACAATATTCCTCAATTAGATCATTTTATTCATGTCCCATTTGCAACCTTGAAAATCTAGTAAATCTATCTTTCATTTGCCTTCATATTTATTCCATTTCATTTCATAATAATGAAAAGATGACAGATCAAGGATTGCCCGTCATTTTCAGTGCTGAGTTTTAAAAAAATAAATAAATAAAAATAAAAAAAAAAGAGCTATCATTTTTAACAAAAGGTATTCTTACTGTCGGGTTATGAAAGATTTACAAAGATGATAGTATCATCTGAAATTAAAGAGGTTTCTACCCAGCTGGATGATGGACAGTATCTGTTGAGTGTCTTGTTAACCTTCTGTGCACACTCACGCTCACGGTGCTCAAGTTCTATTACTGCATAAATGAAGCTGTACAAACAGATTTGAGGACGTAGCATCATGAAACTAGGACTGCATTTCTATCTCAAAGTTTAAATCTGAGCCAATATTTTTTGATCATGATTGCTGTTGGATATTGCTGATAAGAATGGTTTTGGTCGGTAAACACAATATATTTTGATCGGATTACATCTTATCTGTGAGAGTAAAAAGTCTGATAAAACGTTCATAATCTGTTTGTCACATCCTTCAAGATTAAAAGGATACTGACTTGAAATCCTGTTTTGTAACATATTCCAGCCTACAGAGCCGACCAAATACCAATGAAAATTAAATTCCCCCAACTGCCATACTTATTACTGTACGTTCACATACCAACATGCTTCGTATAGGACTGAAGAAAACCTTTCAATTCTTTGTTGTTCCATTGAGGGACTCTGTGTATTCATAAACAACTTCTCTCCAGCTACAACACAGGCGTTCTTTGTGTCTCTAAGGCCTCTTTGGTGTGCTCTTTTTGCTCTGGCCCCTCTTCAACACACACACACACACACACACAGCGAATGAACCTCTGCTATTCCTTCCTAGATATGCGCAGGGAGGACATTCCATTCCTTGCATATTAATGGCCTTGTTCATTCATCCACCAGTGGAGCGTCCGCAATCCAGCCAACAATTAGTCCCTTCCTTCCCCTGCTCCTCCTCTTCCCAGAGGAGAAGAGCTCTACCCTGGGTCAAACAGCCTATAATCAGCTAGCGACCAACTATGAAGCAAAATCGCTGTTTTGAAGGCCAAGGCTACGCCTGGAAACAGCTATTCGAATCTCGCATAAAGTCAGAGAGAATATTTTTCAGGTTTGACATTGATAGGCAGCAGCTGCTTTTTGCTTTGCATGATGTTTTGACTGCCGCCTCTAATGTTACGGTTGCAGCTGCAGCAAAAGATTAACCCACACATGGAGAATGACACCAGACACACAGCAGTGGCTGAAGCCATCAATCATTCAAGATTAACATGACACATGGAAGTAGGCAGGGTGCAGCAGGTTCAACTGTCAGACTAGAAGAAGATTTTATTGTTTTCCTTTGGTTGGCATCCGCATCATCTCAGGCGGGTGCAGAGGTGAGAACAAAGAGCCAGTGATGCAGCCGCAATAAACTTGATGGAACATGGACCCAAATAGTCCCTTAGTGACATGGCCTTTTAGTTCATGATGCGGACAAGGGACTTTAATGACTTGGGCGTAGGCCAACAAGGCTCTAAGATCGTCAGACAGTATGAAAGACAGTGTGGCACCACTTAGCCCGTCAGTAATGGCCCGAATGCCTTCATTCCTTTCCCATGTCAATGATCTGACTTTACCTTCTCCCACACAGCTGACCATTGGCTCACCGTGTCTCTGTTTTTCTCTACTACAAAACACACAACAAAGCTGGGGCTCAAGGGAGACTGAAAAGGAGAAGGGTGAGTAGAAAAAGGCTCAATGGAGAGAAGAGAGAAAAGAGGGGGACAGTTAATGGAGAGGGACAGCGGAGGTACCATCAAAAGAGAGGAGGGTCTAGTGAAAGGGGCTCTCTTTATTGTGCCTGGGCCAAAGTTATTACCAAGTTCAGGGTTAACTCCCATCACTATGTTCAACCACCAGTGCAGGAAAGTCAGGGATTCTGCTTGTTTCTTGAGGAGCAGCAGCCCTTTATTTTATAACAAACTCAACTTCATACTGAGCATTCAGTGTTACTGACACTACTACAGCAGTTACGCTAACCTACCTCTGCTCTGATCGCCAACATTACCCCCTCTGCACACTTCCATACATTGCTGTCTGTCTCTCTCTTTGCTCACTTTGTGCGCGCACACACACACACACACACAATGCAACATAGCGGTCTCTTAAAGGAACTGCGCTACCATCACAACAATAGGCTAAAAAACCTCTTCTAGATTCTGGATCCAGAATATGATCTGGATCGCCTTCAGAATTTAATCACTTCTTCCTCTTGACACTATCTGTCCCCAAATTTTATTCAAATCTGACCGTATTTTTTGTGATATTCTGCTAACAAACAAACAAACAGACAGATGGACACAGAAAGCTATCCTCTTTAACTCTAAGACTCCTACATAGAGAGGGACATATTGGTGAAATTGGTTGATGATGAGCAATGGAATGTATCAGAAAGGACTTCCAGATATCTGGGTGTAGCATGCTTGATGTGGGTACATTATGAATACTCCAGTGACATATACAATTTTGACTAATGCATTCCCACCTGTCACAGCCACACAACCAATTTGGACTATACGCTACTATCAATCCAATAGTTCCTAGATATTATACTGATAATAGTGAGAAAATATCATGAACTCATTTAGGTTGTTGAATAATAGAAGAATGTGACAATATGAAATAATGAAGGAAAAAAAGAATTGAAAAGCTATATGAAGTGATTTAAAAATATCACGACAATATTTTAAAACGATGTAGTCATGTTATAAATCCTATTAAAGTTAGTGACTATCAAAATTGTATTATAAATGCCTTTCACATCACCGGACCTCTTTCAGGAACTCAATAACTTTCCTTTACTTCACACCGAGGAACAAAGACCAAAACATTGCTGACTGGTCAATCACAAGCTTTTCCCAGGGGAAACAGGGTAACAAATGCCATTTCATTATACACAGTGAAAGCAGCAGCAAGGTTTCAACAATTCTGAAGATGGAAAATTACACAAAATGTTGACTGATGAGGTGTAAGCCCTTCTATCTATTTATGCAGAGGAGTAGCTCCAGAGAGGTTTTGAATTGTCCACTCGAAATAAATGTTTACCAGAATTTGGAATTACTCTTAATACAAAGTAAATCAGTGACCACAATAACTGAAGTGGCTACAATGGACGGAGATGTCACTTGCTCTAATTTCCATAATCTTCACAACAATGCCTGGAGCGTAGTGGGAATGCAAGTAAGGAAATTGCTACAGGAAGCATGCAGTTTCTACTAAACTCTGGGTAAAGTAGTTCCTAATTTGGTTGCGATCTTACATCTAAAAGCGCCTATAGAAATAGCATGCAGCTCTTTAAATGATAAACTAATTTAATAGATTGCCCTCCCCCCCGCACCATGCATGTCCCTGTCACAGAAACTGAACCACTAGGCTTACATTTGTTTATCAAATGTTACCTACGGTATTTATTTTGGTTCTATAAAAATCTTTTCTTTATATCCTTGATGGATGATGCAACCCAGATAATGGGGTCTACAGGTTGCTAATGGTAAGCAGAATTACATTTGAATAAGTCCTTGCTAATAAAGAAGCCATCTTCAAACTGTGTCACAAAGAAAGTTATCTATAACATAGACACATTAAATTCTTATTAGTCTTTTAAATAATTTACTTCAAAAACAAAATTCTGTAAACGAGCTAATCTGAAATGTTTTATTTGGATGGCATGGGATACCTCCTGTAAATTCAGGTTATTATGATTTATTTTGTAAGAGACTGGAGACTGGGATATCTATTAATGATATCAGTACGTTATATGACTAATAAACAGACAACCCACGCAGCTTATTATTTTTAATCAGCCCTGTGCTTTTCATCTCGTAGCAACTTTATTGATTCCATCACTGTGGGTCAACAAGTGTTTGTTCCGCTGATAACATTCAACCTTTAACACCCTCAGGCTTCAGTCTCTCAGTTCTCTTACAGTACTGTGAAAAAGTATTTGTCCCCTTACAGATTTCTTCTGTTTTTGCTTTTTTGTCACACTTACATGTTTCAGATCATCAAACAAATTTTAATATCAGACAAAGATAACCTGAGTAAATACAAAATGCAGTTTTTAAATGATGATTTCATTTATTAAGGGAAAAAAGCTATCCAAACCAACCTGGCCCTATGTGAAAAAGTAATTGCCCCCCCTTGTTAAATGATGAATTAACTGTGATTAACCACATTTTTTGGAAAGCTGAGTTCAATTTCACTAGCCACGCCCAGGCCTGATTACTGCCAGACCTGTAGAATCAAGAAATCACTTAAATAGAACCTGTCTGACAACATGAAGTAGGCTAAAAGATCTCAAAAAGCAACACGTCATGCCCCGATCTGAAGAAATTCAAGAACAGATGAGAAACGAAGTCATTGACATCTATCAGTCTGGAAAGGGTTACAAAGCCATTTCTAAGGCTTTGGGACTCCAGCGAACCACAGTGAGAGCCATTATCCACAAATGGAGAAAACATGGAACAGTGGTGAACCTTCCCAGGAGTGGCCGGCCTACCAAAATTACTCCAAGAGCGCATCGACGACTCATCCAGGAGGTCACAAAAGAACCCAGAACAACATCTAAAGCACTGCAGGCCTCACTTGCCTCAGTTAAGGTCAGTGTTCATGATTCAACAATAAGAAAGAGACTGGGCAAAAATGGCATCCATGGGAGAGTTCCAAGGCGAAAACCACTGCTGACCAAGAAGAACACAAAGGCCCGTCTCACATTTGCCAAAAAACATCTTGATGATCCCCAAGACTTTTGGGAAAATATTCTGTGGACTGACGAGACAAAAGTGGAACTTTTTGGAAGGTGTGCGTCCCGTTACATCTGGCGTAAAACTAACACAGCATTTCAGAAAAAGAACATCATACCGACAGTCAAACATGGTGGTGGTAGTGTGATGGTCTGGGGCTGCTTTGCTGCTTCAGGACCTGGACGACTTGCCGTAATTGATGGAACCATGAATTCTGCTCTCTACCAGAAAATCCTGAAGGAGAATGTCCGGCCATCAGTTCGTGACCTTAAGCTCAAGCGCACTTGGGTTATGCAGCAGGACAATGATCCGAAGCACACCAGCAAGTCCACCTCTGAATGGCTCAAAAAAAACAAAATGAAGGTTTTGGAGTGGCCTAGTCAAAGTCCGGACTTAAATCCGATTGAGATGCTGTGGCATGACCTTAAACAGGCCGTTCATGCTCGCAAACCCTCCAATGTGGCTGAATTAAAACAATTCTGCAAAGAAGAGTGGGCCAAAATTACTCCACAGCGATGTGAAAGACTCATTGCCAGTTATCGCAAACGCTTGATTGCAGTTGTTGCCGCCAAGGGTGGCACAACCAGTTATTAGGTTTAGGGGGCAATTACTTTTTCACATAGGGCCAGGTTGGTTTGGATAGCTTTTTTCCCTTAATAAATGAAATCATCATTTAAAAACTGCATTTTGTATTTACTCAGGTTATCTTTGTCTGATATTAAAATTTGTTTGATGATCTGAAACATGTAAGTGTGACAAAAAAGCAAAAACAGAAGAAATCTGTAAGGGGGCAAATACTTTTTCACAGCACTGTACCTACACCAGCAGTAACACAGGCTATGAAAACACGAGAGGTTACATGTACATCACGTATTTTCTATTAATGTATACTACTATAGATGATGCACAGTGAATTTATTAGATTGTTACTCGTAGTAATAAAAGCAGAATTTAAATATGAAATATACTGGAAAAACTATACAAAAAAAAAAATTCGTAAAATAGGTATGTTTGTAGTCTGTATCGCCCTGTAGTTTCCCCTCANAAAAAAAAAAATTCGTAAAATAGGTATGTTTGTAGTCTGTATCGCCCTGTAGTTTCCCCTCAACCCACATCTTGTGCCCTCACTGGCTGCAGCTAATCACTGCTGTCATTGCCAACACAACTCATTTCACACTACAGCATTTGAATTCCCCAGCAGGTCAAGATGTTTAGCCTGCTAGATATCTCTTGACATCTCTCAGACTGTGTTTTATTCATAGTGATCGTGGCTCACAGGAGCGAGCACCAATTTGTCTCTGATCTCGGGCTTTTGTCTGCACTATCCAAAATCTGTCGGTGAGTGGAAAATCAGGGCTAAAATCATATATCTGAACCCAGGCTGGCTGTTTCACTTTGGGAACACAATGTGTTGTCTAATCTCTGTTTCTTCAATGTTGCTTTAATTCTTTAAGTTCCTCTCTTTCCTTCTTCCTGTGTCTTGTAGCTTCAAAACTTTCTAAGCTG
Source organism: Lucifuga dentata (assembly GCA_014773175.1). Classification (NCBI taxonomy): domain Eukaryota; kingdom Metazoa; phylum Chordata; class Actinopteri; order Ophidiiformes; family Bythitidae; genus Lucifuga; species Lucifuga dentata. The sequence goes on from VXCM01004036.1 coordinate 15,399, forward strand.
ACGTCAAAGACTAAGTGGTCAGAAGGTTGACATGACAGTCCAACTTGTCTCCACTCTGTAAAATAACCTGCAGAACAAACTGGTCCCCTAAAGCCACAATGTCAAGGGCAGAAGAGATTGCAGGACAGACAGGAAAAGGAATTCTGACAGAGAGAAATGTCAAAATTACATGAGGAGTCAAAAAAAAAAAAAAAAAANAAAAAAAAAAAAAAAAAAGTTGAAATGAAATGGGATTTTGATAACAGTTGTCAGTCTCTTGTAATGTTTCATTTTTAATTCTTACTTAAAGCCTATAACTCCCATACCACTTCACATATAAATTCATTTTGCACTTGGATAACTGAAAAATAGTGGCAAGAAAATATTAAATTATACAGTCCAGACATTTACTTTGGACAAATGAGACAAGGTTTATTTTGCAAGAGGACTGAGCTGTGTGTATTCGGTGCCCTTTCTCTTACTTTGCCTTTTCATAAAGAAGCTACTTGTGACAAGCAAGTACTATTTAATAAACGTTTTATGTGATGAGTACTTGCATCGCAAACTCAACATAATCAAAAGGCCTACTTCATCCAGCTAACACATAATACACACGAGCTACGAGCCATGTGAATTATACTCTTGAAATGTAATTTGTTGTATCTGTAACCACTTTTGTGTTGTATCTCACAAGTTTTACTTTTTTTTTTGTTTGTTATCAATGAGTTCAATAGAAAGTTACCTACTATATCAGAGTTCTCAAGATTCAACTACAAAACTGGAAGCAGGAAAAGCACATCACACTACCAGCTTAGTAACTATTAAGTGAATTAGAATAAAATTAAACTTAAATTCACGAACAAGAAACATTCTCTAATCCAACATAAATTACAAAAACAGAAAAAAAATTATAACATATTCAATTCTCAGGACCAACTGCAAATAACAAATTAAATGTCTCTTTCTTGAATGATATTTCCAGTTGTTAGTCTGTGTTATTTAATTTCCCTTGCAGTTTTTCTCCTCTTGAGAGGTTAGGGTATTTTTCCTTTCCCAATCTTTGTGACCAACCAACACAAATAAGGTCTGAGATCTCAAAAAAAGTACAAAAAAACAAAAGACTCCTTGCTATAAGTTCAGCTTTTGTGTCCCTACAGCCCTTTAAACGGTGCACAATCCACAGCATCCCCAAAGGTGAATAGCGACTAAAACTGGACTGGAATCCTGTGGCAATGGCTGGATTCTGAGCTTGATCGATGAACGGTAGCTCCTTGCTAAAGTCTAGGAGTATTTCCCAGAGGAAGCGGGGGAAACCAACACTCGACAAATGCAACAACTTCTCGAAATGAATATAAAACAATAAAAATAAAAAAAATAAAAAGTTTTTTAAACCATCTGCAACACTCCACCACCTGCTCAGTTTGCGTAACATAGCCTGACTAGCTGAACATTAGCTTAACGTTTAGTTTAACGTTAATCAGTTTAACCCATCTTTTCAGTACTTTAAATCGTTTTACATTATGAAATAACATCTCCTGGCAGGTTTCTGTTTAACGTTAACTTCGTTGTGGTGGCATATTTATTCAATTTAAGACACTTTATGTAGTACTACATGCTAACTCACCAGGGTATGGTGCTAATCTGGGGAAAACGTCGGAAGTACTCCACTCCGGCGGCAGCTCCTCTCTCTCTCCTGTAGCTAGATAGATCAATAACTTTCAGTTCTAACAACTCTCATACAATAACAGAATTTGCGCAAGTCAGAAAACCAAATTCTCACCAAATGCCTCTGTTTTCTTCTGTACTTTCTGAATGAATAGCTTTTCACACCTGTTGGTCTGTCTGATGGCCTGAGGAGGAAAAAGGAAACGAGCGCTGCCTCACTCACTGCAGCACGTAGCGGAATTTAGGGAGAGTCTGCAAATCACATGGTTGCTACCCTAACATTAAGCAGCATCAACATTTTTCTTACAGCTGATAAAATAACCAGGGTTACATCTTGATGAAGTTTTAGTGTATCATTCATCAAACTCTATATCAACACTGTGATGGCTGCATTTTCATACGAGCCCTGTTTTCCTCGATACACCCACAGTTCAAAAGTCTTATTAAGGATATGGAGACTATTCACTTGCAGCTGGTGGCTTCAGTGCAGTGTTAGATAACTAAGTTCTAAAGGTTTTGGAGTGATTTGTGGAGTGTATGGTTGCAATCTGAGTTTTGCTGGAAGAGGAACAACAAGATTACCCTGAACTGGAGAAATGGTTTGTGAAACTCCTGATCAAGCTGAATTTACAGCTGGGCCATGATACCACAGAACACTCAAAGTGAAGCCTTTTCATCACTTCACACATTTAAATGCTCTATAGCCTATCTATCCCAAACATCAATGGACACATCAAAAAAAATCGTGATACAGTGTTGGATTTCAAGACTTCTAACAGCAAATCTCCTTTCCTGTGACTACCATTGTTTCAGTGGAAGGGAATGGGTTTAAAATGTGGCAGATTGCACTCAAGACATCCTCGATATAGTCATCTTATGCTGCGTTCGACAGACCTCAGAACTCGGATTTTTCTGACTTCTTACTTAGAAAAATGGCTTGGAATGGTATTTGAAGTCGGAGCTCCAACTGGGAAACTTGGACCAAAATTATCTACCCCGACTTCACAAGTATGACATCACTCAATATGGCAATGCCCATGAAAGAGAGCTTTGTGAATGGAAATGAACAGCTAACAGGTGAATAAAGTATTTTTTCTTATATGACATTGAAATAAAAAGGTCTAAATATATCACCAAGTTAATCTATAGTGTATAATAACTGTTTGCCATTAATACATGTGTAAATAATTTCAGAATGTTACTCATCTGCATAAATGTTTAATACTTGATTAATATCATTGTAAAACAACACAACCAAACAGTCCTGTAATCAAACGTTACTTTACTTAGCATTTATTACTAAGTTTATTTAATCTTCCAGTATTTATTGGTGTTCAGCCATGCTTTTTTTTTTTTTTTTTTNTTTTTTTTTTTTTTACATTTAGCTGGAATGGTTTGAAGTTGGAAGTCAGAAATTCCGACTGGGAAAAATCTGACTTCCGAGGTCTGTCAAACGCAGCATAAATTCACAGATCTATGTAAAACATCGACCAACTAATCTGTCTGCATTTTGGCCTGTTGGAAGTCAATGCCAGATGTGACTGTTTTTCTGACATTTGGGTCTACCTATCAGTTTGAACAGGTTTTCGCAACATGAAGAAAATCCTGTCCTTCATGCAGCTGGTTATGACCACAGACATATATGCAGCTAACTGTTTCTACTGATCAAAATGGTACAAGAGTCAGTAGTATAAGAATCATCTCTCTCTCTCTCTCTCTCTCTCTCTCTCTCTCTCTCTCTCTCTCTGTGTATGTATGTGTATGAATTTATGCATGCAGCTAGAAGAAGATGTTGATTTGCCATTTGGATTCAGTAATTACAGTCATCATCAACGTGCTGTGTATTTTTGAAATTGCAAAGGACATTAAAAAAGGCTGCTGCCCCCTGACTTGAAAGAATACATTAACCTTTTGATTATTTGGTTCCTAGAGCGACAACCTACGAACCGATCTACAGCATTTATTCAGTTTGTTGCTCACATTTCAGGATGTGGTGTGTGTTCAGTAAACTACACACTGATAGCATAGTGAATTTGAAAGTGTATTTCTTCACATAATCGCCAGTAAGACGATATTTGATGAATGTGATGCCTGTTCTGTGAAAAAAAAAAAAAAAATCTCAGTGTCAGTGAAAAAAAAAATCTCATTTGTTAATTGGGTCAGCCAAAGAACTGACTTAATGCAGGAGCCAACACGATGCCCCCAACATGGTGCTTTTGATCTGCTTCAGCTAATGATTGAACTGATCAATAACAGCCTCATTGAGAATTGCTGAACTTCTTATACACAAGCATGTACAAACACAAAACCTCTCTCTCTCTCTCTCTCTCTCTCTCTCTTTCCTCACTCTATCTCAGTGTGTCCTAATTCANCCTCTCTCTCTCTCTCTCTCTCTCTCTCTCTTTCCTCACTCTATCTCAGTGTGTCCTAATTCAAGAGTCCACTCTGCCTGCGGGTCAGCAATCTGTCTATCTCTCATTAGAGCTCTGTCATATTAATTCAGAGCACATTTTTGGGTGGGAAGTCCAGGCTGCATTTTATGCACATTTTATGCATTTAACTGAGGAGGAGGGAGACTGAAAGCTGGACAAATTGTTCACTTCAAACATTTTTACTCTCATCCTTGTTAGCAAACAGTAAATCCTCCCGTATACACTTGGGAAGCAAATTTTCTGATATTTTTGTCTGTACTGGGCAAAATAATGGAGAAAAGCGAGTCAGCATAATGCTGTCCCGGGATACACCCAGGAATCTGCTCCTTTAATTCCTTGCCAATAAACCACTATCTTGTCTTTATTACCCATCATAATGCTCCAGTGTTCATGCAAATGTTGAATTTAATTAAACCTAATCCATGTGGAAAGAAAACAACAACAAACAGGTATGATGATTGTGTATTTATTCAACCCCTCTCTACTGTTGCATGCTCAATAAGAGCATAGTAGTTAATTAACTGGAGCCTAAGGTTGGAAGGCCTGAGCCTATCACATGAGGTCAATACGGCGGCAAAGGCCACGCCTGTCCTGTAATAAGCTGACATATATAGTTACAGCCGTAATTGGCTGGTGCAGCCAAGCGACAAGGGCAGACCGGATGGAAGCACTGACCGTAGAAAATTAGAGAGGATGGTTTAAGATTGATCACTGAAAAGCTCTCCACTGGTCTTCTCCGTTTATAATAACCCACAAGGATTATAGAATGGCAGGCAGGCTAATCTGAGGAAAGGGAGTATAATTGCAGAAGCCATATCTTTCAGAGCATTACCTTTTTAAGCCTTTTGAACGAGATGATGCTGTATGGTAAAATAGTCAAAGAAAAAAGAAAAGTTCCAACTTGCAGAGATCCTAAGTCGTTCCCTTGTCTTCTTGATACTTATCATGCTAACAAGATGTCACCCTGGACACTGTCCTTGATAGGAAAGTGCTCAGTGGATATACCCTCAATCACTCCAGGCTCAACAGGAGAGGTGATAAAAAGATAACAGGAGCCACAGTGACGTCGGTGAATGAAGACATAAAGCTCAGTCCAAACCCCCACAGGATTTAGCTGAGACGACAGTATTGACAAGCAAGGCTGTTTGCAGTTTAGCCTAATTGGAATAGTGATTTCCATATAAATAAGCAACAAATTGTTACAAATGACGTGTTAAGTGGGAGCGCATAATGCAAGTTGGCGGACTGCAAAGCAAATTGGGAGCCAGAACAAGTGCCTAAATGCAGATTGTGTGCTCTCAGTAGACCGGACAGTGGAATGGGCGAAGAAACGTCCCAATTAGGAAGAACTCTTAGAGAGAAAGCAATGAATGGAAGATGGCATAGCAGGCAGAAGAGGAGAAGGAAGGAATAGACAAAAGATGGAGTGTGGGAGCTTCCTCATACCCTTGTGTCCTGTTTTTCCTGCCTCTGAGCCCCATGAAGATTGACTTTGACATGCATGAATACATGCACAGCCCACATGCCTATGTAATAAACCATCCACCTACTGCTCCTATCCCATGCTGATGTGTAACTCCACTCATCTCAACAGCTGCCAGAACATATTCACTTAACTCTCTGCTTTCTCTCTAGTAAGCCAAATGAAATGCCACAGAGAATCATGAATATGACTCCTAAACACAAGTAATTTGGCATTCTGTCAATTTTCACTGGTTGAAATGACTGAAACATGGAACACATTGTTCTACGTGGTCTAAGACCCATTTCCCATAACCCCCTCTGGCCATACATCATAATTCCAGGATGGATGACATTCATGTCAGGGCTGCAGTATCTATGTAAAATTCATGATTCTAACATATAGAATAACATATAGAATCTGTGTCAGGGCTACATATTGGGATGGCATTTTCACCAAGATATGATTTTATATACAGTATAGGCCTCATAGCAGTGCCCAGAATACAGTATATAATGTGACAAATGGATACATCCTGATAAAATCCATTTTATATCTTAGAGGGGGCAGCATATACTTTTCAAGCTTTAAAAAAAAAAAAAACATTGCTGTCTCCCGCTGACATCCAGACATGCTGCTGCAACAGTTAACAATACAACAGAGCAAATCCTCCAACACTGACACTGTGTTTTTGTTTTTCCACTAATAGCTCTATTTTTCTCTTGCCATATATCAAATTAATTTACTGCCTGATATGCAATCCCAGGCTATTCTGATTTAAATAACTAATGAAGCGCTTCTTGCTGCCAAGCAGGAGCATCTGCTCAGAGAGACGCAGAGTCAATTTTCATAAATTCGAAACACCCTCTGGGGAATCACAGAGAGAGAGAGAGGAAGGATGGAGGGACGAGGAGGAGGATGGGTGGAGGAAGAGGGGGATAAACAAGGTTAATCTGTACGTTAACTTACAGCTTCTGATGGTTACGCATCTGGTGCTGTAATTGCATACAGTACAAAGTCAGCTTTACAAGACCAGTGGAACATTATTACACTGCACTATCGGGCGTGTAAGCCTTTTATTAGATATACAAACACAATGACATTCAATCCAGGAATAAATACAGTATCTTACAATTGATTCCAAGGCAACACAGCAATAACATTAGTTCTAATCTGGAATAAAAATATGGTAATAACGTTAACTGACTCCTGTGTTACCAAAATTATAATCAAGTGAAACCTTGGTGCTCATTAAAAGTTTGGCTGGAAATGTTAAATGTTTGCTGCCTGTGGACTTATGAGGAGGTCATGATTAGTAGATTAAAACATCTCAGATGATGATTAAATGTGCGGTTTGAGTATTAGAGTGTGCAAAGTACTTAATTCAATGCATTTTTAATCATGAGCCACTAAGATGATACCACTTCAGTTTCATATGTAACAGAGCAGTTAATACACTACAATTCTGTTCTAAGAGATCATTTCTGATGAAAGATGACTAACATTAGTGCTGACGGGGCACATCAAATAACATGTTGGAAGCAGCTAACTGGGTCGGTGGTTAAGCAATAAATGGAGCGAAACCTGTAAAGCTCAGGCAAACAACCGCAGCTACAATGCTGCACATTACACTGCATTCCCTGCAACATATATTGTATTTACACCCATAATTTAAGATATTACTGCACTTATTAAATATCAGTGCAGTAGCCTGTACTCTAATCAGATCTAAGTAGGCCAGATGTATTTACTTCTTGCACCATGTGCCATCCAGATCGGACTACATTCTGATCACAATGTATCCTACACACATTTATACCTTGTATTAACATGCATTTTACAGGTCACATTTTAATGCAAGGTGTAAATGGGACCGGTGCTGGTGTTATTATTCATGCTACTACCAGTCATTGCAGCTACTCAACATTCTGGCACTTTTCAGCTCTACTTCAACTGCAGTATCCACCTGTAACCTCTAATCCAGGTTTCTCTTAGGAGCCACCCTCATTTGTCCAAGCTTTTAACAGGATTACAATGCAAATATCAGGACTCTATATATGCACATCATTAATCTGTCCAACACAATAAATCTGTCTCAATAAATCTGTCCAAGTGAGTTGTGTGACTGAAATGAAATGAACAACAAATTCCAGCCTCCTTTGCTCATTTTTACAATTTCTAGCCCTGTGAAGTTAATTCTGGCAAAGTTTTCATGCAAGTTTTGCAATTTAAGACCTACAATTTAAATCCTATCCCTTTTGCCAAATAAATTTGGCTCATTCCCTCCCACTCAGTTTCAAACAGTTGAGAAATAACTCTGCAGTTGGCAAAGATACTGTAATCCATCCAACAATTAAACTCACTGATACACTTTTCATTAAGAGCCCATCAAGTTGGATTCTAGTCCTGGTTGCTGCTGAAAGCTGCCTCATTAGCAGGAAGATCAGGCCTTTTTGATGTTGGCTCTGGGACGCCCTACTTTTTTTTTGTTTACTACTCTTTTTAGACAAGGCTTTTATAAGATAATATTTTAATATCATCTTAGATAATGTTTGCTTGCTCTTAATTATGATTTATTACCTTTTTTAGTCTTTTTGTTGATGAATCATGCCATTTTCTCTAAAACTACCTTGTAATTTTGAAATCTAAACATAAAAAAACATGTAAACCAGTTATAAAAACAGGGAATAACTGATATCTATTAATTCCCAACAACACTGCTAAAATATATGAGGTTCATGTAGAGATTCAGCTCTTCTTCTACAACAATTAAAGTGAAAACCCATCATAAGCAAACTTATTAATTATTTTCACCTTTCTAAATGTCTGAAGACTTCCCAGAAGATATATCTTAAAAAACAAAAACAAAAAAAAACCAAACAAAACAAAACAAAACAAAAAAAAAAAAAAAAAAAAAACACAACAATTTGCCTACTGTGATTGTGGATTATAGGCAGACACACAGACAGACAGACAATAGAAGCTGGAGTCCTGGAGTTATATGTACCCTATGCTGAAGTTTACTGCATGGATGGTGCATTAGTGAAAAGCACAACATCCTGCTTGTTCTGAAGCAATAAAATGTTCAGATCAGTAACTGCACATTTCCCCTGTAAGTGTGAAGGCAGATGACAAAATGCAAGGACATACAACTGAGTAAACATACTAACCTCTAAGTATAATGTAGCAGTGACAGAAGTACTATAGTAGCACAAGTGAATATAAATGTTCAACAGAAAGTTTAATTGCATCAGCGCAAACAGTATTTGTAGTAGCAATATAGCTGTGACTAGCAGAAGTACTAGTGGTCGTATTCATTAAAGGGAACATATATAGATTTCTGTGTTCTCTGTTTAATGTAGGGGTCTGTTTTAAAATATGAGCAATGCTTTATTGTGTTAAAAACACATTGATCAACCTCTGCTCTCCCTTGCTGTGCACACAGACTGCAACAGGTTGTTTTAGGTACTGTCTCTTTAAGCCCCTCCTCCCAATTAAAGTCTCTCTCATTGGCCAAATGCATCAGGCTTGAGCTGGTATCATTCTCCAAATGTAAAACACAAATGCTAGCCAAACGCTCATACTTAATGGGTGTGTCTAACCAGGTGTGTAGATGTTGGCATAAATATGTTACGGAAGTAGAGGATCAATCAAAAATGAGTCTTTCAGGCTAGTTCAGGATCTACCAGTTTGCATTTATCACACTTATCTCCATTTTTACATTAGGTACTCATATTGTCTTCTTCAGACAGAAAATTGTTTCATAAGAAAAGTGAATAAAAAGTGAAAACAACTAAATTTGATTTTTAATTGACAAAATTAAATAAATGCTGGGATAGGCTCCAGCCCCTTGTCACCCTGCATAGACTCAAGATGTATGGATAATGGCTGGATGTAGGTGTATTAACAAGTAAAACTTGTGTACAAGTTTTAGCTGAACTGAACACCTCAGTCTGGTCTTGTGTCTGTGTGTGTGTGTCTGTGTGTGATTGCATGTGCACAGTTATGAGATGGGATTAAGACACAATCTTCTGTAACACCATTAGAGGTGTCACAAACCAATTTATTTGCTATCTTCTCAAACTGTTTTCATTACCACCATCATTCTCAGAGCTGCATATCCTTCGTTCACTCGTGTCTCCATTGATTAAATCAGCAACTGGGGTGTGAATAATTTTCTCTCCATGCTGAAGAAAACATAGAAATAGCTTTGAATACTGAACCGTATATAAAGCGCAAATGTAATACATGCATAACACAAAGGACTAGAGTTAGAGTAGGGGTTGTTGCTCAATACAGTGAGAGAAGAAAAACCCTGTAAATATGTTTATATAACACATTGACTTTTGAGAAGAGAGCTGAAATATTGCGGGAGAATAGCACATCTACCTCTTTAACCTCCACTGAATAGTTCAGTTTATTCAGTTTTTCTTGGCAGATACAAATCCATTAGAGACGGCACTTGCGTTAGTTCACTGGAGCAGTCTATATCAGGTAAGACAGCAAAACTTGGTAAGAGCTTAAACACCTGTGCATATGGTTGGGGAAGGGGAAGTGTGTTTTTAATTTTTTTTTATTTTTGCAAATCTAGTTTTTTTCCCCCTTCAAAGATTCTTTGAAGCATGTGAACTCTGTCTCGCAAGATGTTGGATATTGTTTTTTCCCTACTAAGATCAACGTAAGCAAGATCAGACGGTGCCACAGTCGAAGAAGAACCGTGTAAGACATGGCTGGAATGAAAGGAAACAGTGCAGTTTTACGTGAGCAGCTAATTAGGATTCCTCTTGGAAGGCATCTCACACAGACGAACAGCATGAGGCGTAGACGTACAGAAGTTGAGAAAGAGATGCCGTAAAAACGCAGTCACAAGCTATCACTCTCTTAAATCGCCCTATGCTGATGTTCAAGATAGCTGACATTTTTCATTAACACTTTGTCACCTGCATGTGTAAGGTACAGTAATGAAATGATTTATCACTTCTGCTGCAATCTACCTCCTCTCCACTCGTCTGTTTGATATGGGGATGAAGTACAGCATGAAGAAATGTTTCTTTGAAGCCCATTCACTGATACAGTACTCCTGATGGTTTAGAGCACAATTTCCTGCTGTAGTGACAAGGTGTGGGTGGTTCCAGTTTCGGTGCAAATTGTGTGTATGTGTGTGTATGTCTGAGTTTGAGGATGTTTTTGATACTTGAATGTGAAGGCATGTGTGTGTGTGTGTGTGTGTGTGTGTGTGTGTGTGTGTGTGTGTCTATGCCTGTAAAGTGAATCTACTATACAGTATTCCCCAGTGGCCTACAAAGCTTGAAATGAAAGTTTGCCTTAATCATTGTTTATTTTTAAACTTGAATTATTAAAACCCCATTTGCCCACAGATATCAAGTTATACCACCGTGTGAAAAAAGATTTGAAAGCTCTCTACTCGATCCACAACAGGCGGAAATTCACCCCGCAAGTGAAATAAATATCGATATCTGCTCTGCTTTCATTTGCTTGTCCCACCCTTAAAATAAGTCACTAGCATCTGACTAATGAGCTCATTAGTGAATCTTTCAGCACCTGAATATCTGAAGTTCATGTTCATTGGGGAGAGTGTGTGAATAGGAAGTGTGTGTGTGTGTGTATGTGTGTGTGTTCATGTGTGAGGGGGAAAGGTAAAGACTGCATGAAATTTCAACTGCACTTTCTGAATAATAAATTCTAACAAAAAAAAAAACAAAACAACCTTGACACGTCTAGATCCTCTCTAAATTCAGTTGTGTGCATGTGTGTTTGTCTTTGCCAAAGTGGGTGTGGCCCTTGCTTTCATGTGTGGGAGTGCCTTTGTGCTTACTGTCATATTTGTATGCCTCCTCGATCACTAATCCTCTTATTAAGTCAACCTTTACTGTGAGATTAATGTCATGTCTTAACTGCTAGTTGCTAGAGCCATCACAAGGAGCCTGAAGACTTCTCTCCTCTGAAGCACATTCTCAAAGACCGCAGATACAAAAAATGAAGGAATAACCACTAATGTTTGCCTCCAATGGGCTTTGAAATTTAGAGAAATTAATTGATGTGAATGCCATTACAAAAGAGATAATTGGCTGGAGAGCTTCGTAGCCTCTAATGTTAAAGATCGTGGGGGTGTTTGCTGTTGAATGAACAAGCATTCAATGGTAATTATGGAACAAGGGATTCAAGGCATTTAATTAGTCTGCAAAGTAATCCTTTATTCTGTTTGACAGGCTCTTTTGCAATGTAAAAACTGTGCTCTGTGAATGGAAATTTGGATTTGTTTTAAGCTAATCAGCTGATTATAGGGTGAATCAACAACTTTCAAGCATTGCCCTGTCCCAAATAGTGGTCGTAGCCCTTGCAGGTCTCCTCCAGGTGCAGATTTAATGATGTAAGAAATTGTGGGTCACTAAACCTCAGATGCATTAGGGTGCATGGACATTTGAGACAGGCTATTGGGAACTTGCAGCAAGAGACTTTGAGCTAACCTTTTCACGCCACGAAGTGAAAGCTGAATAGGTGAAAAGCTGAATAGCTGAAGTAATAGCTACTAGCTAGTATGTGAACATTGTTTTATTTGAATATTTTATTTTCAATTGGTTGCGTTTTTGTCCATTGTGATTGGACGTAGCTAATTTAGCGAGGAATTGTGTATTTTAGACTACTGTAAATGTGATACCTGTTGTTTTGCTCGACTTCAGATGCATTAGCATACACTAAAACGTTTTGGAACCATCTAAGGACAAGTTGCTAATGTGGCTAGCTAAGTAACGTTAGTTTTACCAAATCACATACGACATAAATGCACTATACATTAATAGTTGAACATTGTCATATGCAGTTTTATCAGAATATTTTCTTTTCCATCGGTTGCTATGATTGGTCACAACCAATTTAGCAAAGAATTATATGTTTTAGATTAATTTGAGGCTTGCGCTGGAGTAGACTTTGCTCCAGGGCACATCAAGGGTGCATGGGGGCTCTCGTAAAAATCCTTTTGACCCCCAAAATGACAAATGATTCTGTGAGCACTTGCAAATGAGGAACAAAAGATTACAAAGCCACATCAAGTCCACCATTTGGGATAGGGCCCATTTTGAACTGGCCCGCACCCCAGTCAGTAAGTTCACGGATCATCTCTTCATGGAAAAACTCTGGTGACTTCACATGAATGAGGTTTGGCCCAAAGTTCAGTAAAACATTTAAGCCACAGAGAGCAGTGCCACCACATTTTTCTTCCCTTTGTATTTACTCATTTTACTTAATTTACTGAGAGCAAAATTCAGTGTGTTGGCAACCACAGATTAGATATCATCTCAATTTCAGCACTGCCAGTACACACAGATGCTACAGCATCTTCTTCACGCAACCATGATTCTTCTGTGTCTAGTTTCAAATAAAACTAGCTCCTTTAAAGTAATGAAATAGTCAAACCGGTTCCTTTTTCATAAAAAAGAGGAAGGAAAATTCAGAATTTTAAAGCAAGAGGAAAGGAAGGCTGGGATGTAGTGAGGTGGAGTCAGGGATGAATGAAGAGGAAGAGCAACTGAGAGAAAAAATGGAGAGAAGGGATCAGGCAGCACTGGGTAGTAGTGATAAAAATATGATCTTTTTAAACAGAACATGGTCTATGATTCTGTTTTTTATCATCACTGTTTTTTTTTTGGTTTTTTTTTTAAGTGAATCACACACTATTGCTTTTCCCTATTTCACTCATATTTCCCACTGACTGGCTGCTTTTCCATTACTTCGATAGTTGTGGCGAATAATCTGATTAATTTGAGCGATTCGGTCTGACCATTGAATGACAAGTTAAAGATGAAGTGCTCTGAATGACTTCTCAACTAAAAACATCTACCACCCAGCGTGAACTGGTTTCCATTATTTGTACCAAAATAACTGAAGCTTTCATGACTGACTCATCAATACAGGGTAGGGTGGGGCAGCTCCAGGTACTACCCATTTATGTTGAGAGTCACAATTTGTTTAAGGTTTGCTGGTTCACTAGTTTCATTATTCGTTTGTTGGTTTGTTAGCAGGATATCTGGAAACATTATGGACAGATTTGGATGGAATTTAGAAGACAGATAGATATTGTCAAGAGGAAGACGTAACTAAATTTTACAGGTGATCCAGATCATATCTGGATCCAGGATCCATAAGACGTTTTCAGCCTATAAAATCAATGCTAATGGGGTCGATTTTAATAAAATTTACCATGGTGGCTCTTTTTCTTTCTTTTTTTTTTTTTTTTGNTTTTTTTTTTTTTTTTTAGCAAAGTGAAGATCTGCTAATATTGGCGATGATCCAGATCATATTCTGGATCACACAAGATTCAAAAGAAGGATTTAGTTTGGTAATCTATTTGTTAGCAGGAATTTGACAATGATAATTTGATATGAAATGTGGAAAGATGAGAAAATGCTTGACAAAATTATAGTGGGGCTCTTACAATAGGGGTGGGGATGTTTTTTAATTTGTTGGCCTCGGTAGAGATATGTACTCTCGGAGTGCCTTCTTGTTTATTCCATTAATCTTGTGTTGTTTACTTTCTATGACCTGATACATTCCATCCCTCCATAGCGCAATAATTTATAATGCAAATTAATTTATCACACATATATGCTGACAACCCACTCATACAACCACCATGTCAGAACAATTATTAGCCACAGAAAACAAGATTTATTGTGTAAAGAGGCTCCACTCAGGCAGTTTTATTTATCGTAGCTTTTCATTAGAGTCAAAGGCATTGCATATTTAAATGTATTATTCTGTAACGGATGAAGTGATATGATTTATATAGCATTTAGTGTAAATGTGTTTGTGTATCTGCTGGGAGTTTAAGTTTGTCTTAGAGCTTAGTATATGCATGCATTTAGGGATGCATGTAGAGTGTGTGAGCATGTGTGTGACACTGGGGGAAAGGGGTGTAAATGTGAATATCTAGGCCAGCAATAATGAGTTTTCAGTCAAAGCAACACCAACCATACTATGATCTATTTCTACACTGCCACTGGTGCTTGTCATATATGTGTGTGTGTGTGTGTGTGTGTGTGTGTGTGTGTGTGTGTGTGTGTGTGTGTCCATGCATATGAGTGTGGGAATGCTGACTGTATGGCAAGGAACTAGATTAAGACAGGATGTCTAAAGAAGCCAGCCAAAAGGAAGTTTAATGTTTTAATCTTCTACAGGGGATAGTATTTCCAAAATGATTGTGTTAGTCATATATTTTTCACAACCAGCCCAGTTAACTAGAGCAAGTTTTATTTTATTTTAGTGCAAAGGTTTATTTGTACTGATTTAACAGAAATAGAAGCACTCACATACACACTTGCTCGCCAGTCCAACAAACCAATATGCATCTTATCTGTCCTGTAAACATACAAACATGCATCACACACACACACACACACACACACACACACTTATAATGCTTATGGGCATGCAGTTGATTAGCAGTACCCTAGTTCAATAATATCCACCACATGTAGGTCACTATAATCTAGGACCACGTGTGTATGTGTGTGTGTGTGTGTGTGTGTGTGTGTGATCAGTGTAATAGGAGTGCAGTAAATGTGTGGATGGTAAACAGCAGGAACACCAGGTCTCTAGCTGTGGCTCGGCATCTAAAGGTCAAACAGCATTTTTATTGACATAGTGGAAATGTTTATGGTACCACTCAGACTAATAAATATTACACGCAGTACTATATTACATGTGTAGTCCATATTACAGGAATACTCCTTCCTGTTGGTAAATTGTGGGTAGTGGCAATGAGGTCAAAGCTTTCATCTCAAAATTGGGATATTTTCTCAATTTATAATCTGTTATTTCATGAACCTGCTTTTCAGCAGCTGTTTGGAAGGCAAAACAAAATCCAGTTGTCTGAATTCACAACCTGTCACGGCCCAGACTTTCCCAATTCTCACTCAGAAAACTTCAGCTTGGCCGAATGGGGTTTCGCCAGATGGCCAGTACAAGATGTTTATGGATCAAAAAGCACCATTAGTTTATTTGAAGCTACAACCCAGCTGGAGGCAACATGTTAAAATTTGGTGTAAAGACGGTGGAATCGAGTGTAAGCCATGGCTGTGTAATTTAAAGTCTTCACAGGTCCAGTTCCTAGGAACCAAGACCCCAACTGGGATGCGAGTCATGGCAGATCCAAATTAGATTCAGTCTAATCAGGTCTAGGTAGGGTCCTGGGCTACTGGCACATCTTGGGTCTGTGTATTAATATGTACTTTATCCAAGCAACTCCCTATCAGCTCTGATCACATGGTCTGTCATACACATCACAGGAGAAAATGTACAGTATTTCTCATTGATTCGTGACGAATCATGTTGCTTTACACTCTCTATTTGGGTCTGTTCACGTCAACGACAGTTCCAACTGTTCTGGGTCTTTTTTTTTAAACTAATTTATGCACATCCGTTTTGGATATGTAGTGTCAATAAAGAGGGAGCTGAGGCTAAAGACAAAGCTTTCAATTTAATGGATGACCCACCTTCCAACTGTCACCAATGATCATAATCCCTAGGTAGAAAAAATGAGATTGTAGATACAAGCAGCCGAGCAGGGTGTCAGCCCTCATCTGTAATCACAGGGTGAGGAGTTCCAACATCTGCAGGGAGTGGAGTGACGGAGTCAAACTGAAGCTATTTTACATTGAAAGAAGCCAGCTGTGATAGTTAAAGCATCCAATCAGGAAACCCTTGGAAGTCTCCCTAGGGAGATATTCCAGACATGTCCAACTGGGAAGAGACAACAGAACAGGCCCAGAATACATTGGATGGGTTTTACATCTGGCTTGGGGATGTTGTGGGATCCCCCAGAAAGAACTGGAGGACATGGCTAGAGAAAGGGACATCTGGGCTACTTTGTTTAGCATACTGCCTTGGCGACGCTGACCTGGATAAGTGGTGGAAAATGGATGGAGCAATGATTTCAGGTAGGTTTTCTACAGGTCTTTTCAAAATTGGTACAACATTGTAGACCACTGAAGACTTCTAACAGGATGAATGAAACCTGGTTAGCCCTGCAGCTGAAACTTGAGAAATATAAATAATGCCCACTGTAGTATGGCAATGCATGAAATTCAGCTGAGGTAATCTTTTTTTTTTTTTTAGAACAATCACAGGGAGATGCACCTCAGCATGTCAACTCTCTGGTTACAGGGCAGATTGTCCAGTCAAATTTTTTCTGCTGTATCCTGAGCTGGCCTCACTTCAGCGAGGCAGCAGCACCCATAATTAAGAAGGGATATCAAGAGAATTGATAAAAACTTTGATGAATTAGTGAACTTCCTTTACTCCTTACGGTACAGAGAGCTAGTTGATCAACACAGCAACAGATGAAAGGACAATTTGTACCCTAACCTATGCGTGCTTAGAAATATGAGCTAGTATAATGAGATTGTCTAAAAATTATCTCCCAGGGCAGGATAAAGATGAAGAACTACTCTCCTGTTGGAGTCAATTAGAGAAAAGAGGATTTCTGCCCCAAAACAGCTTTTTATTGTGATATGCAGGTTTTACTTTTAAGAAGATACAAATTTAATCAAAGGCAGCACAGAAAATAGCAAGTGGGTCGAAGGCTATATCCAGGGTGACCAATGAAATCTTCACTGGACTTCACATAGAAAAAATACACGCATGCACTCATGGATGCACACACACACACACACACACACACACACACACACACACACACACAGTCAATCACTGTAATCACTCTCCAATCATGCTACATATTTTACTGAGCATGTTTTCCATAGCATGGACTCAATAGTTGAACACATCTATAGGACCCACTGAAAATGAATCTAGGGATATGAACAGTTAGAATATGATAAATAATAATAATAATATAAATGTATGCATTTATTGCATACATTTATATTATTATTATTTATTTATTTTACATTTCCATAAACTGTTAAGGTCACGCTTTGTTTATGAATCACAGGAAACTTGCTATTGGACTGTGGGAGTAAACTGAAGTAAATCTCACAAACACACAGGAAGGACTACGGCTGGAAAAACGACTTTGAACTTGTTGCTGCGCTTCCTTTTGTCATCACTCTACAACACACACAACAGGGGACACATAAAAACACGACCATGTGCACATTGCGCTCACAAGCACAGTCAATAGCACAGAAATTATTTTGTTTTGAGAAACATAATAATGGGGAAAATCAATAATCAGGCTCTGTGGTAGACACATGTGAATAGTCAAACACAATAACATCTATTCATTACAGTGAATAGGCCAGAGAAGCCATTAAATGTTCAGGGCATTTTGCCCAGAGTTTCACATGTGGTGATAATACCTCAGCCATCTTGAATTTAGCTCATCACCTGGGAGAGCAAATAAAGCCCTCATGTTTCCAGCAAATTCTCCTTTATTATCTAAGAAAGTAACAATGTACCTCCTTATTTTTGAGATTCCTCTCTGAATTAAAACTTACACCACTTAATTAGATCTACCTGCACATGTTTGTGCAAACCATTATAACAGCCTTCCTTTGGGAAGCTTTTACGTTCAGTTTTTGTGTCAGAGAGGTTGTCATTTCTGTTCTATGGTAAAATAAGGTTAGTATTGATATTGTACTGGATAGAAATGCATTAAGAGGATACTCTTAAGATATTTCATTCTATAAGTCAGCTTGAATAAATAATAGTCAAATGATACAAGTATTACAAAGCTGAATCAACACCTCTTCACATACCAACAAGAGGATTCATTGCAGGTCTGTAAAGTTAGATTGTGCAGATGTACAATATAATGTTATACAATGTACTTATAAACTGGTAACTATTATAATTTTGAAACACATAGAGGGCACATTTATAGGGCACAGTTATCCATATTTATTTAGCATGATGGTCCTCTAGGATGTTTGACTGGGCACTTGTTTCCTATATGGAGGGATTTTCATGTTTCAGAGTGCCACTCTACACAAACACCCACTGGTGTGTATGTGCACATGCACACATCCGCATGTATTCACTTTATCTATCCCCATCCAATAAAATACAAACATATGCTGCATGAACATGCAGAGACATGCATGCACACACACACACACACACATCTTGAGTAAAATATAGCTTTGCTTTACTTGACAAAGCTCTGCATCCTATCTATAAGTTTACACCCTAAACCCACACACAGTGACAAGAAAAAAATCACTGCACAAATACAGTCCATATGATGTGGTGTGTGGATACAGATTAATCAGATTAGGGAGATTGTCATAGGGGCCGGTGCATCTGGCACTAAGCTTGTCCTCCGGCATGCACTGATCCCACAGTAGAAAATACATAAATAGATTTTATCTGAGACCTGTCAGCTCTGTAATCAAAGTGGAAGTAATCAAAGTGGAACCCTTATTGAATTCTTTAAATAGACCAAAACAAGGGATGATGCAAGAAATGGTTGTGTAATAGTTTTGCATGTCTATCGGATGTGGGCCTCAGCTTCATGATAGCAACAAACTAATCTGAAAATAAGGCTGCGTGATTATATTATTTTTACCATTAAAAATGGTGCAACTGTGTCTGGATGTTGAAACTGATCTGAAAACACCACTGTGTGTCAGGTACTGTAGGCTTGTAATGAATGTATGCATTCTGTTTACTAAGACATAACACATCTGTACATAGGATGAATGCTGTTATGTCAATTTTAAGTGAATTTGAAAAATTCAGACTCTTCTGAGCTATAGATGTAGGCTGACTGTACATGCCACGAATACCCTCAGAAAACACATCATGTTTCCAGCTATGTTTGCTCAATACTTTGTGTATGAGCGCGTTGGGTGATTGTTGGTTGCAGCACAGAAGATCATAACATTATGACTGAACTGAGCATACTGTGCCGAGCTGAGGGTCTTAATTGGCGGGCTCTCATGCTGCTGAACAGTGGGGTGTTGGAGGCTGAAAACTCCTGCAAGTCTCAGAAGTGGCTTTGCCTTATGATTGATTATAATTATGGCTTTCTCTGCAAATCCTGGCTTTCCTGGGTGGGCGAGCTAACGTGCCTGGCAGAGGCTTAGATGAGGGGTAAAGCACAGTAATATGCAGTGAGCACCCATAAACATCATCACATGAGCACACTAACACACACACACACAGGGGAACAATGAACACAGAGGCACACACTGACTCATATGTACCTATTCACACACATATGCACATTCATATTTCTTCTCCCAGCCCTGTCCTTGAACACTGGATCTGGGAGTTTGACAAAACCAGTCAATTAAGGAGAAGCAGGGGCTTCCTATGGAGGAAGCAGAGGAAGAAGAAAATTGGAGAGGAAAGACAAGAGGACGAGAGCTAATAAAAGGTAATGCAGGGAAGATAAAGGGGGAATGAAAGGAAGCAGCCAGCAATGCATTGTTAAGAAACTGTGATAACCATCCTTGCACACCACTAATCAATTAGGGCTGAATATATAAATATATATATACATATATATACATATATGTATATATATATATACGTATATATATAAAATCTGTTTTTTATATCTCAAATCTTTTTTGGACACTCGCAAGATGCTTCATCACTAAGGAGTTCTCTTAAGGTAGTATATGAGTTTTAAAGGGGACATGTTATTTCCCCTCATTTTTATGGTGTAAAATCGGGAGAATGTGTCGAACCTTGTTAAAGTTGAAAAGTCATAACTGTCGAAAGGTATCCAGTAAGACATAGGTGCTGACATCCATAGGTCCTGAACTGCCCTGAATACTTTGGTTTGATTAGTCCTTTACTTCTGTAACATGATGATATCACCATGTAACACATTCAAATTCACCCATTCACACACTTGATTAGACATACCCACAAAGTACAAGGTTAGTGAGGGAATGTTTTGGCAGCATCTGTGTTTTATTGTCAGTGGGTGTTGCCAGCTTACACATGATGCAGCTGGCCAATCATAACAGAGCAGCCTTTTGGAAGAGGGTCTTAAAGAGACACTACATTAAACAGCCAGTTTACACTTAGTGTGTACAGCAGTGCTGAAGCAAAGGAGTAGAGAAATAGATCACTTTTTTTTTCTTCAGATTAAAGGGTTACAAAGTGAAAATAAGAACATCTGTGTATTATGTCCCCTTTAAGATTAAAGTAAAAGTAAACTTAAAAGTAAAATGAGTAAGAATACTGCTATGAATTTGTTTTGCTATTTCACTGCCTTTTTTTCATAATTTGGAATACCTAATGCACAGCGCTCCACTGTTGGCATGGGAAGGATATTTGTTACCTCTGTGACACATGCTGTCAGGAGCTGATCGTTTCAGCTGTCAGAGATGAGCTGAAGGTACTCATCTCAACATGCAACAAGGGATCATATGCCAAGTTTCTGCAGTTGTGGGTGATTCTTTTGCCCCTGAATTACATGTGCACTCCTACTTAGAAAATGTTTCAAAGACATCCAGCATTCCCACTGATATAAACTAACAGAAATCATATTTATAATTGACTCATAAATCAAGGAAAGATAAACACAATTCTCATGGGTTTGCCATCAGTACATCCTTGGTGGTGACTGAAGGGAGGAGATGACAAACAAAACTGGGGGCTTACATGCAGAATATGAGCATGAGGAAGAGACACATAAAGCCAGAGAGCAAAAGAGAGACTGCAGGTGCAGTGAAGTTTGAGAAAATGAGCAGACAGAAGAATAAGAAAGAGTAAATGGCAGCTTCCACATGGGGAAAATGCATAGCCTAGAGCACACTGACATTTCCACCCACTCAGTGATCAATCCTCTCTCTCTCTGTCTCTCTCTCTGTCCCTGCATCTTCTCTTGCTGCCTTTCATCACTCCTTTTTTACTTCATCATATGAGGGTGATTTCCTTTCAAGTGTCAGTTTGTGTGTCATAGACAAAAACTGGCATCACTTTTCTTTGTTTTGTGTAATGAGGTGGCACAAAGGTTAAGTGTATACATTATTTTTTTTGACAAGCCTTGCATTCAAAATGTGTCATTCTTTCTCCGTCACTCATCAAGCAAAGACACCTGGCGGGGACAGCATTTTGGCAACATGGGGACTGAAAATATGCTGCTGCTCCTTGTGTTAAATAAGCATCTCATCACTTCGTAGCTTCACTAATGGGGTTTTCTGTTGTATTTTAATGTTAATGAGAATGACATGCTTTATGCTGCTTAAACATTATCGTCGGTAAATTTCGACAGCGATTAGGGGCCCTTTCTTTTCAATGGAGCAGAGTGGTGCCTCTCAACCTTGCAATGGTGCTACCTTTAGCAAAGCACACCATTTGGATTCTCCATTGTGCTCAAAGTTCAACCAAATTCAACAACGTTGACGCATTTGCCTGTAACCTTTAAACATTCAACCAATGAGATAATAGCTGTATATGACACAGGCAGAGGCAACAAAAAATTTGAGGGAGATGTATGTTAGTGGTGTAGAGCAAGTTCCCAAATTACACAACACAAATTTAAAGGTCGTACCATGATCTGGGCTGAAAGTCAATTGCACAGTGAAATGTTAGCAGTAAGAAAGCAGCACTTCTCCCTGTGAGGCAACACCATCAGGGCACCATGCTGCCTTCCCTTAAAATGCATGATTTGTTTGCCATCCATTCCTACATACGTCAGGTCATTAGAGACCCATAACTTATGCAAAAAAAAAAAAGAGCTACAAAGTGAAATATTTTTGTTTGTAAACTTTTCAGAACATTTTATGAACGATAACAAACCCACAAAAAAAAAAAAACAACATTTTTTGCCATATTATATTTTTACAGTGACTTATAGATCCTGTTATCAAAGCCAGTGCATCACAGCGATGCTACTCTGCAGTGAAGCTCTGACACGGCGCTGCAGCGTCTTTCTGTAGCAGTAAGCTAGCAGCAGAGTTTACAACATTAACAGCCTTTTTCCTCCTATTTCAGCGTTTGTTCATCATGTCAGTGATACTACAGCGCCACCTAAGGACCAAAGTTCAAAATACAGCTATTACCTGCTGCCTGCATACCAGGAGAAAAAAAAAAAGTGACGTTTTAGCGAAAAACATTAGAAAANCCTGCTGCCTGCATACCAGGAGAAAAAAAAAAAGTGACGTTTTAGCGAAAAACATTAGAAAAAAGAAATATTTTCATCAATTTTGACAAGTTGAAACCATAAAGCTGTTAAAAACAAAGAATCTGAGGAATACCAGGCAGTTGAGGGCTTACTTAAAAAAAAAAAAAAAAAAANAAAAAAAAAAAAAAAAAAGAATGAATTAGAGGTGTGCAACGTGGTCCCGGGCCGCTAAAGACCCATCGTATACATTTAAGGGTTAAACTGACATACAGTCACTCGTATTTGAAATGTGATGTTAGCTACTGTACATCAAAGCTAACAGGTTAGGTTAAGGGCACTTCTTGATGACAAGTTGATTTTGATTTGGCATTGGCACTCCTTTCCCTGTGCTGACCAAGGTGCAGAGTGTCAGATATGTGGTCAGTGAGGTAAGTCTTGTGCAAATTGCTTACTGCAGTTCAAATTTACCACAGCTCAAAAGTAAGCAGCTGCAGCCATGAGTTGTATGACACTAATGTTAAACCCAAATAAACACTACAGACAGAGACACATGAACACACACATTTGTGCACTTGTAAACACAATTTAAAGATTAGAAGATAATTAAAAGTGTCCCATAGGCATGTGTTTTTGTCTCTTATTAACAGACAGCGATCCTGTGGATGCATATGCACGTACAAACAAACACACATACAAGTGCACAAAGCATGGAAGATGCAGTACATCCAGTTAACACACACAATTCTTAGTCAAAGGTAACATCAGAAGCAGCCGGCTGGTACTCGGAAACACGTCCCCCAGGTTCTGCCTCTTTTGTCTCGGCTATGATACTGTGTCTTGTTTCTTGTATCCTGTGATCTCTTCCTGTGTTTCCCCTCCCAGCATACAAACACAACATTTATCACTTCCTCACTGCACTCCCATATGTTGGATTAACCAGCTCTGAATCAGAGATAAGTCTTAAGACGAGCGGATATGTAGCAGTGAATCTTGCAGCATGTCAAATTGTTTTTAGACTCAAGGAATCAATATACATGCTTAAGATAGAGGAATCTGCTCAAAAGCGTTTTTTCCCCATTTCAGATAAAAGAAAAAAAAAAAAACNAAAAAAAAAAAAACACACAACTAGATTTCTATGGCTGTAAATGATCTCTTATATACAGTACTGTCTTTTACACATCACTAAGTATCACTATCAAAATTTATTGTGGAAGCACAGTGGGAAACTTCTTTCTCGCTATGGCTATTACATAATCAAAATAACAGAGAACAGTGACATTGTGAAGGAAAGAATCACTAGAGTTCACAGACCCTTTGTTTCATAGCAAAATATTTCAATAAAACTTGAATTCGCTGGCCTTTTCATTTAGTTTTCTTGCATGGGCAATATAGATTGCTTTCGACAATTCAGTGGGAGCAGATGAAACATTGTTGATTGACTACATGCGCTGCACTTAAATGCAAGATGCTTAATATAGAACTGCCAAGTATTCCTCATCTCAGACTGGCTGTAGCTCTACAGCAGTTGTGGATGTTAATCTTTGGAGCATAGCCAAAGTAATTACACTGTACTGTTACTCTCTGCGCAGGCCTTAACCTCAGGATAGAAGTAGACCAGGAAAAGAGCAACTTCATTATTGTTAATCTGAGTGCATAGACAAAGGGCTTAATTATACACCCCTACCTTTTAGATCCGTTCATCAGTTTCTAGCACATTTTGTATTTCTTCCAAAGGAAGTTAAAGGCCTCACTATGCTTCCAAAGAACTAGATCGTACAACATGGTGTCCATGTTGGAAAGTAACCACGTTTATATGCGTTCAGAGGAAGAAAGGGGTGGTTTAAGTCCCTGAGGTTTACAGTTGCGGTACTGCAATGACAAACCTCTGTTAACTTTTCCCTTATTGTCTCAGTGCTCACTGTATGTACTCTCAGGCTGTAAAAAGTGCCATATGGATGAGTCTTGAACCTTTCCGATGACATCCAGAATACGTTTGTGAACTGAGGGGAAGCTTCCAAAAGTCTGAGACCGCATTGAAAATGCTTCTATTTTGCATTCTTTTTGAATTTAATACAATATGTTTTATTACAAATGATTTTATCATCTTAACAATCTAAGTGAAAAATTAAATCTGAAAAATGTACATGAATTTCAGAATATCTTAGTATTTGGTATGTCTTGCCCCNCCCACCCCCTCCTTTGCTTTAATGACAGCATGCACTTGAGATGTCATGGACTATGGACTCCACTAGTTTGTGTAAAACCTGATGAGCCAAGTTATCCAGCATGATTTGATAATGTTCCAAAGAGCTTCTTGTGATGTCAGACTTTCTGATTATTTCCACATTTACATGGAAAACATCACAGATTTTCAATGTGGTCTCAGACTTTTGGACCCCACTGTATTTCAAATAAAAAAAATTGGTGTGAGAATCACTTCAATTTATACATGTTCTTCCCAATTTAGCTACTCTTTGACATAAAAACAAACCCAGAAAAGCACTGCAAGGAATCATCAGCACCTGGACTCTCGAGTGACAAGTCTTTTTTTTTAACTATCAGAGAATTGCCATTTTAAAATCCTCCTACGCCAGCCAATTAGGTACATGAATTCCTGTAAAGGGCAGTTGCTGGCTGGCTCTTACAACCTCAACTGCAGCTGTGGCTGAGAGAGAGGGAGCGATAGAGATGGCAAAGTGTTAGCAGGCAAAACACTGAATTTTTAGGTGGATGTATCACTTGAAAATTTGATTTTAAAAGATTAGGTAATTTGGCAAAATGACATGAAAACTAAAATATGGTTTTATGTTTTGGAAACTGGTCATCAGTGACTTAACATGTATATGGGTCATATTTATTGTGCTTAAACATGCAAAATCAACAGTATGGTCCTGCAAGATGCAAAATATGTTTAACACAAAACATGTGATTCTGTCTCATTTCTCTGAACTTTATTATCCCAACAAGGCTTAATGGAGACATAAACAAAAATACATCAGAAATGGAAGTTACTGTGGTGTTGAGTATTGTCTTTACTGCATTTCAGAATATGTATTTTTCCTACTTCAGAGCTCAACTTGTGCATTTCTAGGGCAACCAAAACAAGACCCAAATACATTAGGCTTGCATGCCCCGTGTTGAACCTGCCACATGGTGATGGTGCATTAATCCACAGTTTGAAAGATGAGGTAATTTCGCTAAATGACATGAAAACAAAAATACGGTTTGTTTCGGAAAACAGTAAACAGTAAGGTAGTGTGTGTGTGGTTTGTATTTCTTGGGCTTAAACATGCAAAGTCACAGTTATGTTCCTTTAAGTGTTGATAACCACAGAGTTTCCATGGTCATCACCAAGGTTTTGATTATGTGACTGAAATCAAATTTGTTTTTGAATCACACTACTACAGATCATAAGGTAAAATCATACCATAAGAAATAACGGTGAAGGTTCATCTGTCTTAGTTATAATCCTTGATAAGGGATTTGGCACATTTACAATGCACAGAGAAATCATGCAAATACAGTACAGTCAATCCAAAAATGACATTAATAACAGCGTCCCACTGCTAGTGATAATGTGGAAAGTTCATTAGTATAATTAATCTTAAGATGAGAATTTATGATCACCACCACGCCTCCTACTCCTGCAAGTTTTCATTGTCTTCTCTGCTGTCATCATTCATCGTCGTCATTATCATTATCATCTGCCCTACTGCTTTGTCATAGACACTGTAAAAGTCTGCGGAAATCATAAAAACAGAGGGGACTGCATCTACCAAATGTTCTTGGGGTTTCTGGCTGTGATGGCTCTATTACTCACAGGTCTTTTATGTGTTTTCTTCAAAGTCTTGAAATAAAACTATGATAAGAGGCATCTGATGATAAATGCATGGCAGAATATATCATGGGAGAAAGCTCTCAAAACTCCCGGAACTTCTGGGTTGCATCATCAACTTTTTATCCCTCAAAGTCTATCTTCGTAATACCGCTATGTGACATAATTCTGGAAAGCTCTGCTGCACTATCAAATTCCTTATACAGCCTCTACAAAATGTCTCTGAGAAATGACACAGATATGATGCAGCAGGGCCATAACTGTTACCGTAAGACAAGCAGAGAGCAAAGAGAGGCTACCCAGGGGAAAGCATTTTGCAGAGATGCTTGGAGAGAGAGAGAGAGAGAGACAGAGAGAGAGACANGAGAGAGAGAGAGAGAGAGAGAGAGAGAGAGAGAGAGAGAGAGAATAAAACAGGCAGCTGGTGCATACTGTATGTGTCCTTAGCTTGGCCCTCTGAACATTCCTATAGGGAGGCAGCTCAGTCTGTGACCAAAAAGGATTACTTTACTAAGAGATGTTTGGCAGAAACATAGTTGTAAATGATGTGAGAGATAATGTGTGCAGAGAAGTGACCAAAGATAAGCATAAATTCCCAAAATCATTGAGCATGCGTGCATTTTCAGATTTCGATTAAAGATAGCTTTATCAACTGCACAAAGTCATGCTCTGAGGAGCAAGTGTTTGCCACGATGTCCTGTACATGTCCACAACAGTTTTATGGTTTTATGGACATCTAAGAGAGTCACAATTTAGAAATCAAAAAAGAGTGACAAGATTAAGAGTAGAAGTGGGATGTGAGACAGGAAAGGAGCACAGGGGTTTGGTGGTTTGAAGATCATCCTGGTTTAAATTGCTGGGTTCTAATCTGACTTGGGCTGTGTGGACTTTGCATGTTCTCCCCATGTCTGTGTATGCTCATTTTCTTCAACAAGTCAAAAGACATGTAGGTTTGGTGAATTAGAAAGTGAGCTTCTCTGTCTTTGTGTGTGTGTGCATAGGTCCTGGGTCCTTTAATAGACTGGAGGCCTATTCAGGATGTACCCAGCCTCTACCCCCAATGAACGATGTGATACTCCCCTACAAGCCTGCATAGGATAAACAGGTACAGAGAATGGATGGATATCAGACAAGTAAATGTTTTGGTAAAATGTTTTTTGTAAAATCTTTTCATAAAAACATGCTATATAGTTGCTGGACAACTAATGGTGTCTTATAAATGAAGCAGATTTACCAAGATGCCATTGCAAGGGAGATCCGCATATATTTTGTCAGATGCTTGAGTTAAAAATGCTGCACCGCTGAAGAATTAATAAAATGCAGCAAATAATCCCTTTTATCACTATCTGCAAGCACATGATGTATGCCTCCACTTTCAGACTAATCCACCAAGGCTTGCACCCCTGTGCCCTGAGGCATCATTTGCATTCTGCTGTTCTCTGATTTGAGATTCCAGGATGAAAAAAAATTCTCCCATACCTGCCAGACAGCAGCCTTTCTGCATGGTTGA
The DNA here is from genome assembly GCA_014773175.1 of Lucifuga dentata. Lineage (NCBI taxonomy): Eukaryota > Metazoa > Chordata > Actinopteri > Ophidiiformes > Bythitidae > Lucifuga > Lucifuga dentata. Next base: position 43,347 of record VXCM01004036.1, read on the forward strand.
ACTCTACAATAATTTTGGTATTTTGTTCACAAGTGTTCTTGGATATGGCACAAATTCAGTTTGCAATAAAGTTTATGAGAACACTGCTGGACCATTTTTATATATGGAAGACACAATGATTTTTTGGCACTGTTAAGCACATGTTTCACGCGCTGAATTGCACAGCCAGTTAAACGCATATGTTTCTCTCATGGCCATTTTGGCAGGAGTCTTTCGTGAATCTGGCCTGCAGTTTGGAATACTGACAAAGAACATCAGAGGGGATTTAAATCTAATGGGCTTAATCCACAGTAAGCAACCAATGACAATGCACCATCATCATGTGGTGAGTTCAACACAGGGCATGCAAGCCTAAGTGCCTTTAGGTCTCGTAGTTGCCCTAGAAATACACAAGTTGAACTCTGAAGTAGGAAAAATGCATATTCTGAAATGCAGTAAAGACAATACTTAACACCACAGTAACTTCCATTTCCACTGTTCTGAGAAATGAGACAGAATCACATGCATGTTTTGTGTTAAACATATTTTGTGTTTTGCTGGACCATACTATTGATTTTAAGCACAATAAATACTACCCATATACATGTTAAGTCACTGACGACCATTTTCCAAAACATAAAACCGTATTGTAGTTTTCCTGTTATTTTGCCAAATCCCCTAATCTTTCAGAATCAACTGTTCAGGTGATACATCCACCTTAAAATGAAATGTTTCTCCTTCTAACGCTTCTGCACAATTGTAGAAGGGATGGTCATTTTATTATAATTTCTCGGTAAAAGCAGCCTCAACAAGTTGACTAATAGCGTACTGGACTGAACTGATGCCAACGGCAGTCTGGAAGATAGGGAAAAAAAATTCTGAAATTTACTGCCAAAGTAGCATATTTTAGGAAATGGCTGTCATTAACATAGCATGTATGTGGACTGCATATATTGGGCTCAAACATTCATGATTGCTAGTGTGGTCCTTTAACAATGTGTGGTTATCTCAGTGATCAGTTAAAGCCAAACTGGTCAAAGTCAAGGAAAAGTGACCAAAAGTAAAGAAAAAAAATCTACTTTACTAGTTTGTATTGCAAACTGAGGCTGAAATTTCAGGAGATTGAGCATAACTTCAGCGGCAAGGGATTTGTGAATATTACACCTTCACACTTGTTCCTTTGGAAATGAATAGCAGAGAGGTGACTTTGTGTGTGTGTGTGTGTGTGTGTGTGTCAAGCCCAGAAGACTTGCAATCCATTGGACAAGCCCAGGTACGTAGTCTCTTTTAACAAAAGGGTTTGTGAACATTCTTTGAGAACAGGAAATATACTAATAAAGTAAATGGGCAAAATTTAGCTGTTTGTATTTATCACGCAGATAGGATAGCACACTGCAATTGTTAAAAAATTTTGATGCCTCATCATTAAATCTGACAGTCCTATTGACCTGTGGATTAAGTAACAATATGAAAATTAATCATTTGAAACCACTGGGTGTTATCTGATGTCTCTGGTAGTTTTTCAAAAAGCAATTTTAAGAGCAGAGGAAATCTTTACTTTTTTTTTTTTTTTTTTTTTTAAATCACCAGAGCCAACTTTTTAAGTGTATTGGAGCAGGGAGGCCAAATCTGAGGCACACTGCCTAATTCAAGATTTAATTCACTGATGCAGGGTAGAGGAAAGGAAAATCAATAGTCTAAAAGTGAGTCAGATGGAGTTCACTCAAATATTGTGAGCATGGATGTTTTTTCGTACATTTCATCCCACGCATACTTAAAGCATGTAAGAGGAGCCAGTTTATCTGCTTTGGGGAATTTTTAAAATATCTGATTGCTGTAGTGTCAAATGGGATAATGTAAAAAAAAAAAAAAAAAAAANAAAAAAAAAAAAAAAAAAATCCCATTGGGATGTATGGATTTCACCGTGCATCCGCTTTGATAATACGCTAGAAAAAAGGACCGTGGTCCTTGGTGCAGTCAATGGAGTGTGTCCGCCAACCCTTTCTGGTGTATTCTGCCATGGCTGATTGGATAACCATAGAGGTTTCTAATCCTTTTAAGTCTGGTATGGTAGAGCTCCAACACAGCAGTCAGTGACAAGCTCACACACAGTAAATATATAACCAAAGGACACACAACCAGGCACCTAGACACATAATGTCTCATACAAATACCCGCAGAAAAATTCTACGTATCCCTTGTTTCTCTTTACACACACACACACACACACACACACACACACACACACACACACACACACACACACACTCACACACATGTCAAACCTATCACACAATTTGCCGTTCTCTCCTGTTCCTGATTCATTTTTGACAATCTCTACTGCGGGAATACAAAAAATTTGAATGAAAATGCCCTCAAGAAATAGCACATTATTTTTGAGCGGTGAACCAAGTCATGGTTAAACAGACTGAGCACTTTCCTTTCTTTGTTTCCTCTCTGTTTGAAGCCATACAAAAGGCTGTTACCACCATCTCGTTGCCAAGGGACTGTGTATTTGTACTTGGCCACCTGTTCTTGTCTTTGAGTGCAGTGTTTACTTCAGACATACACCATTGTGTTACATCCTCTAGTATTGTGTGACAAAGTAATAAGATGGACATGTCTACAAAATCCTGCATTCTACATTACATGAACTTTTCACACATGTTAAAGATTATACCTGTGAGTGTGAATGTGTGTACTGCAGATTTACTGGAACTGATTACCAATCAAAATATATGTTTTTTTTTTTTTTTTTTTTTGTGATGGTGCAGTAGAAGTAACTTCTGCAGTAAATCCTTTTTTTAAAGATGAGAAAACAGCAGAAACACTTAAAAACCCTGAAAAACTCAGTGCTCGACATTCAGATCAGATCCCAAAAATGTCACTAATGCCAAGGCTGCTAATCTGCTAATATTGTCTCCAATTTCATTGCATAAGAATATGTGCATTCATAAAAATATGCACAAACTTTTTTTTTTCGGTGAAGCTGCAGCTAAATCTGAGGAAATTTATAGAATATAGGAAGCATAATGTACTTGTAACATACGTTGATTACATGATAGAGATTATCCTAAATTGTTGCAAAATGCATAAACCTCAAACAGGTTGCAGGTGAAAGTCGACAATCGTGAGAGACTTGTGATAAAAACTTTGGTCTTCAATCCAAAAAGCTGGTCCTAGATCGCAGTATGAGACACTTCCCCTGATGGCAAATTTAAGACTTTTGTGACCAAAGGCCACCAAAATTTAGGACCAAGTCTCATAATTTGACTGCTGTGCTACAACCCATGTCTATAAAGACAGAAGACATGTTCTACCCGCGTATTGTTTTTCCTGCATACTAGTGTTATGATTTACCAGGAAGTCATCATACAAGCTGACATGCATCAAACTTAACATCGTACAGCCTGACACAGATAAGATTTCATTATGCTCATCTCGCAAAATGTGACATACAACAAACTTATAAGATTGCTACACGAGGCATTAACCACTAGGATGAACTGTACCAGCCATTGCTCATGACCTAGCCTCCGTTCAAACTGTGTTAAATGGTCTCAAATGGCTAAATTATCCTTGAGTGTTTCTAACTTTAGTGAAACAAAGTGAGATATTCTTATTACATAATGCACAAACCATCTTACTGCCAGATTCCATTTGAGCTCAATTTTACAAAAAGCAGAAGTCCCCCTGCTGTATTTACACAGACATTCTAAGCACGGAATGAAACATGAAACATGTAGTCTGTCAAACACCACAGTGTTCTTAAAGCTTATTTCCTGTCTCCCCTTTTTTCCAAAGCAAAAGCAGACCTGTCCTCAGGTGACGAGAACCTTGTTTTACACAAGAAGCCTTTTAAGTGAGAGTCGGTGCTTTATTCCGTGTAATTTAAGTGGTGAACATCAGGTAATAATGAATTAGTCGAGCTTGCTTCACACCGCGCCTGCTACAAGACTACAGGTGAAAGCTGACAAGAAGGCTTTATTCAGGGTCTGGTACATTTTTAAAAAGGCAGGGGGAGGTTATGAATGAGGACTAGCACCGGTCAATACCTGAACTACACACCGGGGAAGCTGATTTATTAAATGGAGTTAATTGTGTACTATGTCAAGTGAGTGAGATTACACTAATTAAATAAAATGTTCCATTAGGTATGGGATTTAATTGAATTGAGTGAGAATAATCAGTGGTAAATGAGAAAAGCAGTGCTGATTTTTGGTTTTAGGTTTCTATAAGCAAATGTTGGCATGTCAGACGTAATGTGTTTATATTGTATAAACTTCGACAGCAGTTCAGATAAAGTTCTTGCAGCTGACACATTTGTGCTACACAAATCAGAGGGGAGCACAGAGCAACTAGGTTATGGTGTCAACCCCAAATGCCGAATGCTCAAGAGAGAGTCTAATTAATATTCTGCACCTTTACAGCAGTGGCCTTTTCAAAGCCCTTTCTTTGGAAATATCAAATAAACCCCAATGTGCATTAAGGAACTCAAAACATGCAGCCATTAAAGCCATTTGGTATCATTATTTTCTAGATACAACTGGAAAAAATTCAAGCATTTTTGCTTGAATATAATAATGCATGTGACTTCAGCAGTCTAAATAGGATATTATGGATTGATTGAGATGAAGATTGATTGAGATGAAGATGAATAAATCTATAAAAACATGAATATAAATTGAGTTTGTGATTGACATCTGTGCCGTATTGTGAAGTTATAACATTCACATACCTCAAACAGCTACTTTTGCCTTAATTTTAATAATATTATCATGTTATTTATTGTAATAGGAATTAGATTATACTAGAACTAATAAACACTTCACTATGTTGTCAGACAGGACATACTTTGGTAATGAATACCTGTACGGAGATGATTTTTCTATTTAGAGTCAACACATTAATGCAAGCCAACAAATTTTATTATCATAATGCTGCCTATTTTTGGCATTGAGCTAAAATGTTGAGACAGAGCTAGCCGTGAATCATAAATATTATAAACAATATATTTTGGAAATAGTACAGGTGATGTAGCTACAATCTTGGGTGGAATAACTGAATATTAAACCTTTAACCTGAGATACACCATTGCTAATTATTAGGAAGAAAGAAACTTAAAAATACATTAGGAAGCCTGACAGTAAAGTAATGTAAAGAAGTTTATTGTCATATGCATTAAAACGTGCATGGCACATCAGAAGCCTTGAAGAATCCAAATCACCAATACATTCATATGAAATTTTGTCACAGAGCACACTCGAGGTGCAGGATAAGACATCAGATGTGTCTGGTCCCCCAGCCTTCCTGTTCTTTCTGCCCCCATGGAAACTGGGCTCCTTTCTTCGTATCATATTGGAATGCCCTGCAGTATTTAATTTCTGGGATGAGGTGATTGATACCATCTCACAAAACAAACAAACAAACACTTTCCAATGGATCCTGCCCTTCATCTACCCAACCATGACTCCAAGCTTTCCATCTCCAAAAAAAAAAAAAAAAAAAANAAAAAAAAAAAAAAAAAAATCCCATAAAATGTGGCTCTGCAGGTTTGATCACAGCCCAAAAGATTGCAGATCAGTGATGGAAGCCTCCATGTGGGGAGGGTTGAACTTGGGATGGGTGGGATTGGGGTGTCATGGGGTTAAAGGTCAGTACTGGCAATTTTGCATGTTTGAGTGTAATATAACCTGCATACATGTTACATTACTGAGGGTACTGACGTGACATGTTCAAAGGTAAAACACTGAATTTTAAGGTGGGCGTATCACCTGAACATTTGATTTTGGAAGATTAAGGGATTTGGAAAAATAACAGGAAAACTAAAATATGGTTTTATGTTTTGAAAACTAATGTCAGTAAAGTAACATATATGTGGGTAGCATTTAATTGGTTTAAACATGCAAAATTGCTGGCATGGTCCTTTAAGGGACAGTTAAACTAAAAAAAAAGAATTCTATAATATGAGAATATTCATTGTCAGAATTCAAAAAAAAAAAAAAAAAAAAAAGACAAAAAAAGTACATGGCACATTTCAACGCAAAGAAAAACTTCCGTCCATGCTACTATTAGGATGACTTAAGACAATCTTTACACATCTGTACACATAATACACCACTACACAATACCCAAGTATAGCTATATAAAGATGTCACTCATATTTGCATATATGCAGTATCCATCCACATAAATTAACTATAAGTGCATGTACACACTTTGACAAGTGTAATTACTGTCTTTTCTTGCCGCTTTTTACTGCTACCCACTAGGTTCCTGTTAAGAAGTGGGCAGAGAGCGGCTATCATGTGGTCAACGTGTAACCGTCTCAAACACAGTTATCAAGCAGTGTAATTAAACCATTGCGTAAGAGGCATCTAGTTACACCGCACATTTGCCGGAGCGAACACCCTGCAATCAGTCAGAATTTAGAATTCATCCAAGCCCCTATGTCACGTATCATGAGTGATTTCAATTGACAGTATGTGTCAGTAGGTCGGTAAGCAGATTTTGTTTTTGCTGATCTTGGAAGACACGGGCGGCAAACAATGAGTCCTCTCATTCAGGCCTACACTTACTATAGACCCCTAATCTGCTTTAAAGCCTTGTGGATTTGCAGCTGCAGGGATTGGAGTCAGCACAGATCGTACACACACACCAACATGCTTCAGCTCTGACTTTAACTCATCCTGACTGACCGGCAGATTTACATTGATTTAACCTGCTTCTACAGTTAAATTGAAATAGGTTCTGTTCAGGTTTAAGAAGCAACACATGCTCTAGTAAATTCTGTCTGTAAACTTATGCTTCCTGCAAACTGTATGATAACAGAAATCTTACAAATTCATTGCAAGTCACACTGTGTCGGATTAGTATAAAGCCGCAATCTGCGTCAGAGGACGTGTCTCGTGCTCTGATCTAGCACCACCGTTTTGGATTGACAATGAAAGATTTCATCACCATTCTCTCATAACTTTCATCTGTGACAGCTCAAAATCTGTAATCTTATCCACTCTCATCAACTCAGAGACCAATCCAAGCCACTCCAGACACACTGAATATGTTTGATGTTTGATGACTGGATATCTGGATTGGTCACGAAGTGTGCAGGGATCATAGTTTTAAATCCACAAATCCAACTGTCAACACCATCAACAGACAGGGAAAGGCTTGTTAACAGGGTGGTGAGGACAAATTTAAAATCAAAAGTTAATCGAAGTAGACAGTTCCACTCCTGAAGATCCTAATAAAGAAAGAAAAAGAAAAAAAAAAACACATTCTGTCATTTCAGCAATCCCAGTTTATGCGGTTTTCATTTTTCAATGCAATATTTGCTGAAAACCAATCCAGTCATACACTGTAATTGCTAACAGCAGTCACAGCATTGTTGCTCCATTTACATTAGACCGACTGAACGGAGGCCTGCAATTGGCCAGGCCAGAGCCACTCCAACATCCTGACCACCAGCCCCCACAAAATAAATAAAAAAAGTTACATAAAACCGAATATTTCAAAACATATACAATGTAGGAATACCAAAGGTCATAGAAATATTGTCCTAAATAGCTCTCATATTCTGGTGTGGCTCAAAGTGTGCAGGACCAGTATACGAGCCATAAATTTCACAAAATGATAATAAAATATAATAATACTAACAAAGAATGGAAAAATAATACTATTGCTGCTGTTAGCAATCATAGTAATGAGAGTAACTGAGAATTGGGGAGAATTCTCCTCCTACACTTACAGTGCTCATTTTGCTGTCGGTCTACATGTCTCATACTGCCCACCATTTTGGGTTGACATCCAAAAGCTCAGATTTTATATTGATTGTTAACTGTCATCTGCGAAAATTAAAGCCCAGAATTTTACAGTCTGATGAAACCTTTACTTACCATCATGAGCATAATGCCAGTCTGGTAACATTGACTGTTAAATTACAGAATATGCTCATGGATGAATCTGACAAAGAGCTTGTACTGTTTAAATAACATTACTGATTAGTTAAGGTGGCAAACAATAAACCATTATCATGAGTAAACATTGAGTATTCTGAATACATAGGATAGACAGAAAATGGTGCTACACAGTCTAATATATAATATTGTGTATGGTAATTAATTGAGGAAATACCTTCTGAGACTGTACCATTTCAGCTTGATATGATTAAATAATCCAAATATTACAGGTACTGCAGCTCAGTAATACAGTGACATTTCGGAGCTTTTCATAAAGCAATAAAGTACTCCTCGACTTCACTTCTACTGCCACCACGTAAAGGTAGCCAGAGGCTGTGAGAAATTGCTGAGTAGTTTAAATATGCACTTAGAGACAGTCTTGCCTGACCAACAAAAGCCTGTGTAAGAAAAAAATGGAGCGGAATTGCTTTTAGGGAGATCTGCTATAATATTCAGCAGTATCAAAAACATTTCAGCTCAGCGTTCCCTGGACGAACTGCTCACAAAAGCATGTTGAAAGCTCATAATGAAGGGTTCAGAGTGTGCCGGCATGTTTTTTTCTGAGGATGAACCACCAAACATCAAACTACAGGCTGAAAGCACGTCTGGATGTATGTTTTTGAAAGAGTTCCAGACACCCCCTGAACCATATTGGACTCAGATGAAAATGTCAGAAGTCTGTTCATCCGCCATGTCAAAAGACTTCACGCCGTCTCTACAGGCCATTATTCACATCCTACTGACCAAGATGAAAGCGTTTGGAACTTGTGATGACTCAGAGCTCTTCCAAAAGACTTCATCAAACTTTGCAGAATTGGCAAAATATCGACCAGAAGCCCAGTGTCCCAGTGCCCCCAAAGCCTTCCCTTCACCACCACTCTGTCCCGAGATAAAATGAGGACAAGATGATAATGACCCAACTGGCAGCTACTCAGCCCCCCCACTGTGGCATCGCTAGTGAAAATGAAATTGATTTGAAAATCCTACACTGGCCCCAACTGGAACAGAGGGGATTATTGTGCTGATTTTACTAATACTGTGTCCCTGTACTCTCCCTCCCTCCCACCCAAATTCTACCCATAATACTTCTCTGTCACTGTCCCTCTCTCTTTCATGATTTCTGTCTGTAATTCCTTTTATTTTCTTTCTTCATCTCCCTCAAACCTCACTCGTTCTCTTTGCCCCCTTTTTCCCTTGTGCCTGCATGTTCGCTCTTTGAATCAGGTCAAAAAAAAAAAAAAAAAANAAAAAAAAAAAAAAAAAACCACAGCTGGACAATTCAATGCTGGCACAGAGGGGGAAAATGGAGAGAGAGTGGGGTGGATAAAGAGATAGAGGACTGAGAGATGCCTAGGGAGCTGCAAAACTGTATTAAAAAAAAAAAAGCACTCAGATCTGATGAGCTGGAGAGAGAAATATAGAGGCCCCGAGGGGTTGGACATCCCAAATTATGTTGCACTGTTGTTCTCTACCCGGAAATCCAGAAATTGATCTGTTTTTGCTCCGATTTTCCTCCATCTATTTGGAATACAGCCTGAGCCATGTTGCCCACAGTATCACCTTACCAAAGCTTTGGACTGTCTGTGAAAATTAATTTAATCATAATTTATCTGACAGCAGGAAATGCTGCATACAGCTCAATTCCATGAGGTGATGGTGGAAATAAACACCCATATGTAGGGTGGAAAATACCCTACATATGGGTATGTGTCGAAAACATACCCATATGTTTTCGACACAGACATGATGTGTCATAGACATGTTTATTCCAGTGATCTCTGTTAGAATTCTTCAACGTGAGCACAGATCAGCTGTGCAGATATTTACAAGTAAATAGGAAGTAAAGCAGTGAGCTATTGCATCTGGAACATTTCTCTGGGTCTCCATCTCAATCAAACTCTCTTTAAATCACTTTCTTTTAGTGTGTACCATTTTATTTTAAAGTGTCCTTTTCTTCTTCTTCAATCAACTGGTAGGCAGTAGCAAGAAATTGCACTTATTGTGAAAATTGTGACGCTTGCTTCACTTTGCAGCCCATTAAAAGTCAGACATCCTACCTTTCATGGGCAAGAAACCAAAATGAAACCCCAGAATTTTCCGATGCAAAAGACATCAGACTCCCGAATATCCTGTTTCAGAAAAAAGTTTCCTGGCCAAAACGTGCTTAAATGTTTTCATCAAGTTCTCTTTTTTTTTTTTTCCTGAGGATTTGCACTAAACTGACCATTGAAATTCAGCTACAATTTGAAATTGATGTCACAAATCTGAATCCTCTACAACAGGGAGAACACAATTACCGTATTCCCAATATATTATATGTAGTATAAACAAGTAAAAAAATAAATTTGCCTCCAGCAAGTAACAATGACCATCCCTGCATAAATTCATTTTCTATCACAGCAGATTCAGTTTGTTTTGTTCCAGCATAATTAAAAAATATGTTTAACATGTTTTACATGTCATCATCATTGTGGCTATATTAAAATTAAGACTAAATGTTTGACTTTTTCCATATAAAATGAGTATGAACATGATTCTTCTTTGCTGTAGTGGCTGATTAAAGCAGCGATTAAAGCAATCATTTTGATTTTACAGCCTTCCTACATTGGTTCTCTATTATCTTTAAGTCATATGTCATGTGTTGCCATCTCCAAAGGCATGTATACATTCTGCAAAACTGAAATAACTGACATGCTTGAGAGACAGTGAGCATTGTTGGGAATGCCAGCTAATTCTCAGCATCTGGACTCTTTGTTTCTGGGTGGCAAAGTGCAGTTCCTTGGCATGTAGGTGATGCATCCTGAGCACTCAAACATGCACCAGCTTTCCGAGTTCAGCAGTTGAAGTTTTAATAATGCAACTACAAATAACTATATTCACTCTTCTCAGGCAGCATGGATTGTACTGGAGCTTGGATTACACTAATTTAATGTCTTCTGTAGAATCATGGCCTCTGGCAGATTTGAGATATACTGGATAATATCTGCCTGACTCTGACTTAAATTAAAGTCAGTGTTCTGCGACTTAGATTTGACGTACTGTAGCGCCTCAGGGACAAAGCATGAGTGTAGAATCATCTTCCCTGAAAGTAACAGGCCCAGCAATGGATATTGTCAAAGTGCTGATAATTGACCCAGAGGAGAGCAATCCCAGCAACTGTCATTAATACTTTAATAAGCAATTGTCAATTATCTGAGCCTTGCTTGACATCTCAACCTTCCCCTTAAGGTCATTGCATAGTAAGAAAGTTAAAAAAAAAAAAAAAGGNAAAAAAAAAAAAAAAGGCTTGAAGAGATGAGACACTATTTTTTCTCCTCAGATTTATATTGTGACTAGAAAGATTTTAATTTCAACTGTTGGCATCATCCCTGTAAAAAAAAAAAAGAAGAGGCTAAGTCACCATGAAGAAAGGTTCAGAAACATTGGGTGCACTGCATTGACCTAAATCTTATAGGTCTGAAATGTGGCTGCTGGTGTGAAGGCTCAAATTTACATGCTGAGACTTACTTTCTAATTGCAAATGTCACTTCAAGCACGTACAAATGTGCGAATAGTGCCCCCTTAGAGCAAGAAGAGTGCTTAAGGAGAAATTAAAGACCCAGAAAGACTCTGTCATCTGTTGCACACAGAACCACAACACCATTAAAGCAATAAAAACCTCAGGATGCAGTCTTCCTCTACCATCAAGCACCAATTTAGGATCCAGAAGTAACAAAACAACAATATCCCAAAGCTTTCATAAATTCAAAGCTGTCGTAGTTACACAACTTTAATCCTATGGCCTATAAAACTTCTCAATCCCTCTTGATGCAAAAGGATGGTGTGAAATTGTCAGAGCTTGGCTGATATTGTGACTGCCTTCAAAACATCCTAATCTCTTTGAGATTAACCCCTAGATTGTCTGTTGAAGAGGGTCAGATGTTAAGAGTTGCTAAGTCTTTATACTGAACGCTGACTTAAAGAGGGAACAGGCTGCTGCTGAATTTCAGCCCTTCTTTCAGCGTAAGAGATCATGGGGCAGATTCACAAAAAAAAAAAAAAAAAAAATGGAGCTATGGGTGTACCATTGACCTAAATGCATGCCGTGATAATTGAAGCTCATTCACAAAACTTCTCCTACGATAATCAGTGCACCGCTGTCACATTAAGGTAGCGTTGCTGTGAGGTGACAGGTAAAAGTCAATGAAGATCAGTGTGTTAATGAGCTGCTACATATTTAAGAACCACCATTTATCTTGATTCATCTGATATTAAAGCAAACAAACAAACAAACAAAAAAACGGCAAAGGAAACATGCATTCTGCTTTAGAGCTCCTCATTTTAAAAAACTTACACTAAAATAACAGGAAAACGTGCACATTAACCTCCGTAGTGTGTAATAGAGCTGTGCAGGGGTGTATGTGTGTGTGTATGTGTGTGTGAGGAACTCAGACGTGTGCAGTGCAGCAGGTGAGGTTATGAATCAACAGAGCGCCACAAGAATGTGTCAGATCGGATCAAAACTCACCCTTTAAAAACTGGCTGATCAGCTGAGTGAATTTATCTGTCAAAGTTATTGATCAATAACACGAGACAAATACAGTTTTAAACATCGCCCAGATTTCATACTGCTGAAATTTACCACTGGAATGAAGCAGGTGTTAATTTCTGTGTGTCAGTTTGTTTTATGAAGCTACTGAGACATGGAAATAAGGAAATATCACAGTAACGCCTCTTTCAAGGCAAGGGCTGAAATATGTCACCAACAGGCATTTATGAATGAGAGAACATGATTGTGCCATGATATTTGTGCATAGTGATGCGATAAATCATGTGCTACCATTTATGAATCTGGACCAATCAGTTTACATTCATTCCTATTCCCAAACTTACATGCTGTACTCGGTGGAGTTTGATGGAGTCTGATGCTGAATGAGTTTGTGTCAGCAATGCTTGGTGCAATAACATACAGATCCTTGAAAAATAGGTTATATGTAGAGGTCTTTTCCCAGTGTTGGAGCCAAACTGCGAATGCTGCAGGGTGTTTCCACCACAAAAACACTGGTGCTTGGCCTGAAGAACCTATTTTCATGTCGAGGTCAGTGTAGGTCAATTATTTCTTCACCAGTTTCTCTTTTTCATGCATAACTTGTATCTAGGTGTTTAAACCATCCTTTCTTTGCATCTGCTGCAAAAACTCATAGGAGTGATACATCTTAAAGGAGAATTATGAAATGTTAACGAGTAACAATTCAGATTGGTTAAAATGCAGAATTTTATCAAATAGAAGAACAACAACAACAATCAGATCTCTCTCTCTCTCTCTCTCTCTCTCTCTCTCTCTCTGTCTCTCTCTCTCTCTCAGCATCTAAAGCACAATAAAGATTTCAGTGTCCAGGGGTCACAGGTCGTGTGTAGAAGCCCTGCGTCATTCCTAAGCATCCATCTCACCAGAAACCTGCATCAAACTTTAGAATCTTCCCTGTAATTCAGGTGTGTGGAAATGCTGTAGGGATGTCGATACACGATCCTGAATTCCATTGAAAAGACCTTCCAGTTCACCACACCTATGTTAAAAGAGAACAATGATTACTCTGCATTTGTTTGAGAGCCCTCATCTGGGAACGTCATAAATATTTCAAAAGGCATACCATAAATATTGTTAACAAAAGTTCACAGCTGTACCAATAATAAATACTGTCTTCCCATCACTGCCCAGACTGCAACTGTATATTATGAAGTCAAAAAAGTGATAAAGAAAAAGTAAATAAGTAAATTATTACCTACAATGTATAAAAACAGATGTGTGGAAGCACATACACTCACCTCTGTGCTCAATTGATTTCAATTTATAACTAGCAAGGTGGGTCAGTATCTGATGGTTCTCTGCAGATTATAATCATGGCAGGGTGGTGGAGAAGGATCTGCCTGTTTTCTCTCTGGCGGATTGTTTTGTTCTGTAAATAAATGTTTTCAATGCGAACCCTTACCACAAGAAAGCAGAGATCTCTAACATGGCATTGAGATGATATATAATACATGACTTTAAAGTAGAGGTCCGTACATTCCATTCAGAACATTTTTCATAATACTTGACTTTATTCTTTATACACTCCAAGTATCATTAAATAAGCAGACGCACTGAGAGAGAAAAAAAAAGCTGTCTCTGCAGCCACCACAGGTGCTGGAAAATGTATGTGAAAGTTATCCACAGGTAAACTGAGTCAAACTGAAGCAGACAGCACAGCGGCTGGTTAGCGTTAAGATACTGTACCATTGATGTGCTATTTAACTAAAAAACACAACGGCAGAGCAGCAAAANAAAAAAAAAAAAAAATCCTCAAAACAAAATGAAACTTCCGCCATTACCTGTTATGTATTTCATCATAATGGTCCAGTAAATAAAAAGAAAGACTCATTTCCCCAAACGCTAGCTTGTTAACTTTCTCTGAAGAATCACTGACACCCCCCNTTTTTTTTTTTAATTCAATTGTGATTTTAAATATGAATTGCAGTAAATGAAAGCAGTTAAAATACAAAATAAATCATGTTTTATAACTTAATTTACCATTCCGTTACTTGCAGGAAAAGGGTTTCCGATGCGACACAAATCAGATTACTGTTCCGGGAAGGGCAAAGCAAGTGACAGATTCCAGCCAATCATGTGTAACAGTGTAGGAACACCCACAATGGCTGAGGAATGCCCGGTGTGCTCTGCAGAGAACTCCTACTCACTAGTTTGGCTCCAAAAACTTGCCGGGCTACAGCGAAGGAACCGTGATGTCACAGATCAGGAGGCAGGACACACATCTGAACATTTGAAACATTTCAAATTGTGAAACAAACAACAAAACAAACAACATCATTTGAACTACTGCTCAGCAAACAGCAGCATTTCAGAGTAATGTTTAACTTAAACTAAAGAAGGTGAAGAAAGCACAGAAACTGCAAGAGAGAACTTGTTTATTGGTGGAAAAGAACTATGAGGTCAACTTACAACCCGAAACCCGACCCAGGACCTGAGTTTGGTCGGATCTAAATTATATTCACTCTAATCATGTGATGCCTCAGGTCTACCATGTATTAATATGTTTTATACCCCAGTGGATCAGAGTGGACTCCCTATGAGCTTTTATCACGTCTTGTGTCATAATCACAGAAGGACATTACAAGGATAAAATGTGTTTGAGGTGGGACAGAGAGCTCAAACATAAATTAGGAAAGATGGAGGAGGTTTTTATTTCATGTTGGTGTCCTCTTGTTATTTGGGTCTGTTCGGGACAACCACATTTTGGATCAGCTCGTCCTTTTCGGGTCGAGTCCAACTGTCCCTGGGTAAGGTCTTTTTTTATTTCTTTNTTTTTTTTTTTTTTTGGAAAATTGATTTATACATGTCAGGTTCAGGCAGGTTTTCCTCAGGTCTGTCTCGAGTCATTTCCTAGCCTGAGGCAAATGTGTCTTTTTATGTGGTTACATAAATGTAGCACATAAGACCAAAGTGAGAAATAAATATTCTGAACAAGATTAACTCATAGCCTCAGTTAGGTTTAAATATAGACCTGTGACATTGGATTTCCCAGTGAGCCATAATATTCCTGCAAATCTAAAAGTTCTGAGCACAAAGAGAAGGGCTTACTTTGCTTATTTATTCAGCGTGACACAGTTCTGGGTCCCTGGTAAAAATAAATTTCCTTTCTCATTTCAGCACCATGGCCTGCTGCTGTGTGTTCTGTCACAGCAGTTGTTTGGCCACATACTGTTTCACTCCTCCAGCCTCTCTACTCTTGTGTCATGAATGTCACGGCTGCAGCCACAGGCTCCACTAAAGGAGCACGAGCTATATTACACCCCCAGGTCACCAATATCCCCACAGCCTTCACAAAAGTCAGCTTATGGAATCAGATACACTGTGTAGCTCAACAAATTACTAGCCGACGGCCTCCCACCCCTGCTCAAAGTTTTCGCATTTTAGCCTTCGTGTTTTGCTTTTTCCTTTTTTTCCTCCCTATCCAATTTGTCAGGTGGAAACTGGGTGTGACAAATGGTTGTGTTTTTCAACGGAGCTACAGGGGTCTCAGTTGCAGTTTATCGTTCCGTGACTGACAATAAATAAGATTGATCACTAAAGCCAACAAGCTAAAATTTAAACATCCAATTAATTATGACACCCCCTGAATGATTACCAGAGACAATTATCCAAAGACCATTCATCATGGAAAGTGAAAAATAAAAATTTTAAGATGGAGGTGTTTGCTTTTAAAGGTGAATTTCATCTCACCTTGGCTGAATGCAGACGCTGCCATCAGCTTTAAGGGAAGCTGACTGACTGGGTGACTAAATGGCTGAATATAGCAAAGATGCAGTCAATTGGATTTGGAAAGTGAAACAAATAGCTGTGACCCCTGGCAAGTTCAACAGTAACTGAGTCAATTGACTAATTTGATCAGCGGGTACCTGAATGGATGGCACCTGTTTGCAAAGAAGGAATCCATTAAAGAGGTTTATTCCTTCTGTGTGAGTGTCTGTGTGTGTGTGTGCGCGCAGCCTATTATACAACTGGACTTCTCTGAATCCCATTTTCAGAGAAAAAGGAAGGGGATTGGGGCTGGGGGGAGACAAAGCACCTTGTTTACCAAGACCCCAAATGTAAATCTCCTGACATTTCTAGCCTGTGATCACGTGGTCAGTGACATCTGCCCAACACAATCCCCATAACAGAGTTGACAGCTTGTATTGTCTATGTAGTGATTAAGTGTCTACAAGGCTGTTACCGACACAAAAACGGACAAAGGACCAAAACAATTAATAAAACCTGGACCTTATCAATAAGGTTTATAGATGGGAATATACATAATGACAGTTCACCACGTTTTAGCTGGTAAATTCATAATTTAGTCTTTAAAGGAAAAATATAAATAAATAAGTCATCCTGGTTGTTTTGTTTGTGTATCACTATCTACAATGAATTCTTCCAAATTAGAAAATCGCAATTTTACTTTGTGGACCCCCACAGTTATCTCTCTGTCCTTGTCCATCAGCTGAATCAGTTTTTGCCACTATTCCAGAGGGCAAACTAACATCTCCGGACAGTGTGACGCACTTCGCGCTATCAATTTCTTTCTTTCTTTTAATAAATAAATAAGTCAGCTTCAGTGTCAACGCGCAGCTTCGACTCTCTGTGCGTCATGTGAGGGAATGCATTCGAGTTTTCTGCTCCATTCAAATGAAAGTCATATGGCTGCATAAATAATAAAGACATAATTAGACACTATAAACTCATCAGTGTGCCAGAAGATCCGATGCAAGACTCAAAATAAGTATTATAGGAATATTACAAGAATTTTTGTCGGAAGTATAAATGGTTGTGAGATAAAAGTTGCAAGCCATTGATGATCAACTCCATACGGAACGTTTTCCATCTCTGCACGAGTGATCTTGTGGAAGATATACAGTAACTACAGTAACCGCAATAATAATCGAGATGTGATCGCGCTGAGTGCTGCCAGAGGGCGAATAAACCATAATACACAGTCCGTCAGATGCGATGGATCGTGGTACCGTGGCGGTCTGTTCGCAGGGAGGATGCTGCTGTGCACCCGGAGGGAGGAGAGGAAAGTTGGAAGATGAGTCTTACCTTATAACCGCTGTGTCGCCTTGGCGGATGGTGATGTTGTCGGTGGCCCGCTGCATATCCACACTCCGGACGGGGAATCCTGTGGGAATAAGACATAGGAGTCTGAAAAAAGAAGACTGCAACTGCCTCCAACACGATTTGCGTCCGATCTGCATTGTAAATCACAGGAGCGCACGTTAAAGGAGCTATATAGATCCAAGACGAGGGGGAAAAAAATAGTTGTCCAGAGTTGTCGGAAATTGCGTGATTTTTAGGTCCAAAGCAGTCCGGAATGGATAGATGATAAGGGTTTTCCTAAAAGATTTTCGGGGTCCTCGCTCTGTAGTCCACTGATGCGTAATGCTCTCCGCGTAAAGAGTCGGCACAGCCAGCAGCGGCGATGAAGAGCCAGGCTTCTGTTTAGAGTAGTGGGAAAATCAGCCCTCCCTCTCTTCCCCTCCCTCCACCTCTCTCTCTCTCTCTCTCTCTCTCTCTCTCTGATTATCCAGCCCTCTGACTCTGATGCTCCCCTTATTGGTTGTCAGGACAACAGCACCACCTGAGGTCCCTTTCAGTGAGACACAGCTGTGTGAGGACTGAACAGTGAGGACGCAAGAAGTGAGAAAATGATACCGAAAAAAACAAACAAACAAACAAAAAAAAAAACATATATATAATTTTTTTTCTTAAATCAGGAGGGAAATGTTCTCAAATCAAGCATCCATCCTGCTGAAGTATCTTCGAGCAAGGCACTGAATTCAGAACGGATCTACAGGTGATGATCCACAAACAGCAATGTGTTCATACCTCTTTAGGGATGAAGCCAAGCAGAAAGAAACAAAACAAACTCCTTTCCATCAGCAACAGAGAGGGTCTCAGTCCTACACTCATAGAAATTACTGTAAAGTTACTGCCAAATTCCAACAGTGTTGTACTGTTATCCTTAAGTACAGTACTTTACTGTCAAATTTCAACAGTATCCTTTAAGTACAGTGTTTTACTGTCAAGTTTAACCATTATTCACCTGTTATCCTTGAATATAACACTTTACTGTTGAGTTATGTCAATAGAATGTGTTGTGGGATAGGCAACAGTATTTAATAGTATTTTGCTTTGCACTGTGGGAACAAACACACGCAACTCCACATGGCTGATGACACAACATTTTTCATCTCATCTTTGAAATTAACTGGTGAATGCCTAGTTTTTCTGTTTTTAAGTTTAGGCAAAAATTAGTGGCTCATATTTCAATAAATGTGCATCATAATGTTAATTTTATTCTAACTTTGAATTGGGGGG
>VXCM01004039.1:0-55439 GCA_014773175.1 Lucifuga dentata
CCTGTCCCTGAGAGTGAGCCCAGACACCCTACAGAGGAACCTCATTTCCGCCGCTTGTATCCGTGACCTTGTCCTTTTGGTCACTACCCAAAGCTCATGACCATAGGTGAGGATAGGAATGTAGGTTGATTGGTAAATTGTGAGCCTCGCCTTCTGGCTCAGCTCCCTCTTCACCACGACTGTCTGGTGCAGCGTCCGTAGCACTTCGGACGCTGCACCAATCTATCAATCTCACGCTCCATCCTACCCTCGCTCGTGAACAAAACCCCAAGATACTTAAACTCCTTCGTCTGGGGTAGCGACTCCCCTCTAACCTGGAGGGAACAGTCCACCTTTTTCCGGCAGAGCACCATGGTCTCAGACTTGGAGGTGCTGATTCTCATCCCAGTCGCTTCACACTCGGCCTCAAACCTGCTCAGTGCATTTCAATACGGTTTTATCCTTTGGGAAATGATTGTCAGTAACGTAACATGTATGAAAATTGAATATGTTAGGCTCAAACGTGCAAAATGGATGGTATGATCTATAGTATGGTCCTTTAAGCTCAGCAACAGCTCAGTTAGCCTGAAATGTTTGCTAACTAACCAACCTGCAGGCAGCGAATGTTCCTGCATCGCCTTGTCATGGTTCTTATTTGACAACCTGTAAAGAACCCTATGCAGAACATCCTGTTTTGGTTAGTTTGTGAGGTTTCTGATCTGACACGAATGTTCCAGATCATTCAAGAAACCTTTCCTGAGAGCCTTGACTATAGCAAACACACTGACGCTAATGTTAGCATGCTAAGAAGCTGTTACTGGTGTTTGTGTCACTAAACTGAATCCAGACGTTTCATCACAATTTAATGACTGAAGTATGAAGTAAGAAAAAATATTTTTGAAAAGATAGAGAGATAAAGGAGAGAGAGAGAGAGAAACAGAAAACTAATCTAAATAGAAACCCAAACTCTGGATTAACATTAAAAAATGTTTTTCCAAATGATAATATCCACACATGGCAGCTACAGTTCTGGTTCATGGTCACGTTTAAAAGCAGAATTATCTAAAATGAACGTTTTGCTGTAGAAAGCTTAACATTAAACCAGTTATAAACATTAACAACAGTAACTAAACGAGCTGTCTTACCTTAAACCAGCCGTTTCTTCATGTTTCTCCGGCAAAATAATCCACGATTATTTAAATTGTCCATCCGAGAAGTTTTTCCAGAGTTTCATCCTTAATTTATTCAATCTTGTGTCCGAAACTTGAAATAATCCTCTCCGTTTGTGCGGTAAAAGCGTATTTAAGCTCTCTCAATTAGAAAAAACAAGGCTAACGTTAGCATCAACATTAGCTCTAAACTCTCTATTAGCTTAACTCGCATTTTCTCGCTATTTCGATGTCACCAGATTCTGTTTTTACCGCCCTTTCTACCATTGTTCTTGTAAAGTGTTTTTATTTATTTATTAAGTTACGGTATTTTACAACAGCTGTGTTTCTGTAGCTTTTGGTTTTAGCTAGCCCGTCATTTGAAATGTCACAAATTTTCCGGTTTGCGGCGGTGCAAAGTGACGCAGCGCCTGTAGAGGGCGCTGTTTACTTATTTATTCAACCGGAACACATGATAACTCAATGGCGTTAAAGGACCATACCGGTGGTTTTGCCAGTTTAAGTCAAAAATACTACCTGCTTTCACGTTATACATTACTGATAACAATTTTCCAAACCATAAAGCTGTATTTTAGTTTTTCTGATATTTTGCCAAATCTCCTACTCTTTCAAGATCAAATATTCAGGTAATATACCCACCTTAAAATTCAATGTTTCTCCTGCTAGCACATATGTCCAATTATAGAAAGCAAAGATGTTAATTTCTCAGTAAAAGCCATCTTCTGGGACTATATTCACTGGTGAAGACATACATTTTCTTCTGTGCAGCTCTGTGTCAGACCAATTAAATTTAGTAACTGACAAAAAAAAACACAAAATACTTATTTCAAGCATGTTTCAAGTCTCTACAAGTTGATTTTTAGTAGCGTACTGGGAATGAACTGAAACCAATGGCAGTCTGGAATGTAGGAAAAACAATTCTAATATTTACCACTCCAGTAATATGTTTTGGAAAATTATTGGCAGTATTGTGCAAGTTGTGTATATTGTGCTTAAAGATGCAAAAGCATCAAAATTGTCCTTTACTGAAGGGGAAAGTGTATGAGTAAAATAAAAAAACTGAGTTGTGGATTTATGATAAAGACCAGGCCACACATATGAACCTAAAAAAGAACATAATACACGTTTTACTTTTTGTTTTCTGCCATTATACAATTTTGTGAATTGCACCTCAACATTCAAATAACCAGGCTGATCAAATTAACCTGCTGATGTGAGGATTTGTCAGTAAGTTCTGAGCCTCGCACAGAATGCTTTAGGTCAAAGGTTACAGTCATTTATTTGTGTCTTACTGGATACTTTTCTGCAGCAATGTCAGAGGGATTTTAGCAGAAGTCCTTTTCTCCAAAAATCCTCCACAGCTGATATATTATCATAGCAGCATACAGTTGGCATCTGGACCTATAAATTATAAAGTTATAAAATTCATATCACTGAGCTCAAATGAATGCAGGTCTTGTGAATACAAAAACTAAGAAATTATATTACCTCCATAGTATCATAACCTTTGCTCATTTCCTCGTGCGTCAGGCTCAAAACATATCAGTCAGTCCCTGAACTTTGTTAACACGGAAATTCTTGTAGCAGCTTGAAAGTTTTCGGCGGTGGCTTTAGTTACTACAAACCAGACACAATATACTCATGATAATGTATGACTGAATTAGTCGTTTTTTTAATTTCAATGTAATATATTATTTAATTTGTGCACTGTCACTATTGTGCCTTGCACAAGTGGCGTACAGTTACATGTGCAGCAATGCATCATGAGCTGCAGCAGAACGGATTTCTGCTATCAGGTGAATAATGATGACTTAATTTTTATTTTAAAGTGAACTATCCCTTTAATTCCCTTTAAGGTAAAACAGTCTGAAAAAAAAAAAAGCTGCATTTTATTCCATAATAAAACAAAAATGCTAGAATAATATGTTGTCCAGTGAAAAGTTATCAGCATGAAAAGCTTTGGAAAGCTCAAATTTAACATAAAAAAAGAAAAAAAAAAACTTTTGTGAATTTTTAAAATCACTCTGAAGTGTCTGATGAGCCAATTCAGAAAGGGGAAGAAGACAGGTAGACAGACAGACAGACAGGCAGGCAGGCAGGCAGACAGACAGACAGACAGACAGACAGGCAGGCAGGCAGGCAGGCAGGCAAACAGACAGGTCATCTGTAGTTACAGTACTGTATTACTGTATGTTTATACCTTGCTATTTCAGCAATAAAAAGCCATGCTTTGCCCTGATCACGACACATAACATGACCAACAAGCAACTTTCAGAGGCAACAAAAATGGGCAATGTTGCCTTCAGTGTGGACAGAGACTGACAGCAGTGACAGAATTAAACGTGAACAAATTATCCTGAACAAAGCATCAGAAGAAGTGTCTTAGCGTCAGCAGGAATCATTTTTAATCCTGCTGTCTGAACGTGCTCAACGTACATCAGACCTCAGAGGGTTTGGATAAAAACCAGGAAGTCCCTTATTTTGAAAATCTCATAGCTCTTCTCTTTTGTGAAAATAGCTTTCTGCTCTTTTTCATGTCAACTTTAAATATGTCACCTGCTGCAGGAAATTTTAAGTGAACTGATGGGAAAGTTGACCTCTGACCTCCCCACAACCCCTGACCCAAACAGCCAGTCTGACCTGTCAGACAGAAACGCACTGAGGGCTTCTAATAAACCAGAGCCATACAGAGACACAGTCAGGCCAACAACAGCAGCTCCTCTTCCTCCACTTTAAAACACCTGATTATATCCCGACTACAACAGCGTATCAGGGCCATATAAGACGGAAAAAAAAAATGGGGGGTGGAGCATTATTTTGAGTTTTTAAACTTGCAAATTTGCAAGTTTTTGTGAAATTTTGCCATGTTTTAAATGTTAGTATGCTTATGATAATTCCATGATTTTTAACTAAAAGCACAGGTATTTCTTTATTGTTGAAGCCGATGAAAAAGTATAATTTAATAAGGTCATGTGCTTGCAAAAAAAACCTGCAAATTTGCCAGTTTAAAAATTCACACATTTGCAAGTTTTTAAACTGGCAAATAAGCCAGTTTAAAAACTAAAAAAAATAATGAAAATTATTTTTAATGATAATCTTTTTTTATTTTTAAAATACTAATTTATTTTTTTTTATAATGAAAAAGGGAAAATAATGAGAACAGGAATCGAACCACCTCACGTTGTGACTATGCCTGCAGTTCATGACCTTATTAAATTATACTTTTCCATCAACTTTAGCAATAAAGAAATACTTGTGCCTTTAGTGCAAAATCATTGAATTATCATAAGCACACAGACTTTTAAAACTCGCAAATTTTCGGGTTTTCAAACTCGCAAATTTGTGAGTAGGGCTGTTGTACCCTACAGTACCCTATAGGACATAATTAAGCTTTTCTGTTTTATTTCTCTTCCTTCTTTTTGTATTCTGTAGCTTTCACTAATTTCACTTGTAATGTGTCTGCATGCAAGTTTAAAAAACAGAAATTTGAAAATTTGTATATTTTGGGGCATGATGGTCTTGAATGACTGTTTTTTCTGCCGTGGCAGTTTGTTGTTCGTTTGTCCTGACCCAGCTCCACCCAGACTCCACCCCTCTTTGTCAAAATCAGGATTTAGGGTCTCCAGGACTTGACAAAGATGGCGGTGAGCAGTCAAGCTAAACTTTCCACTTCATGAAGCTGTTGTCATGGTTTCACAGACGGGCTGTCTCCAGTGTCTGCTGACTGTGGTTTGAGTGGAGCTTTATTCAACCAGCCTTTTACGTCGATATAAGGGCAGCAACTTACTGATATGTAATATTAAGTGAAAACTGTATTGATAACAGAAGACATTTTATAAGTTTGTGAAGATTTTTTCATGAGGAGTTTTCACCATTTTCACTAAAAAATTTAAAAAATGCAACAAAAAAAATTCAAGTCGCTAAACTCAGCTTGGATGCAAAAACAAAAAGGCCTAGATATTTAGAAATAATCACTTGGTCAGCCAATCAGCCAGCCGGTTGATCAATTAGCAGCTAATCTGTCAAATCAGCCAATCAGCAAGCAACAGGTTAGCATCCGCAAGGTAGCCAGTGCCTAATGCTCCATGTTTTACCAGAGCCATACACACAGTCAGCCCAGCTCTCAGCCAAGTGCCACTGGAACTTTACAAAATATGAACTATATGAAAATATGAGTTTGTTCCAAAATGTTGAGTTTCAGTTCTGATCACAGCTTCACAGGAAAACTTTTCAAAAACCTTATTTACTCTGAAATCGGTCCTTAAGTTTTGTGAACCAATTGGTATTTCAAACCTGGTTCAGAGAATTTGCTGTTTACAGCTTTTATTTTCCTTTAATCATATTATAAATTCAGTTTTAAATAACTCAAATTCTAATTCCTGATATGAGATTTAAAAATCTTGATGTCAAAAATTCAGTTTTAACAGCTGACTAAACTTTTTCTTAACTTGTTGAATTTACTTTTTGATATCGAAAAAACTGATGTTACAGAATTTAATTTTTAATATTGAGAATTCAATTCTCAGCTTTAAAAACTCAAATTTCACGTTATTAAATTTTCAGATAATAATGTAATTTCTTATAATTTAATTTCAGCATCAGAAATCAGGATTTTGATCTAGTTAAATTTAAGTTCCATATCAGCAGGAAGGATTTTGACTGAACTAACTGAATCATTGACATACAGATAAAATGGAAACAGCTTGCCACACACGTGTTGCCTTCGCAGCATTTGCCCCCTGGAGGCTGTGCTGTAAACTGCAACAGCTGACACAACATTAATATTTATATTATAAAATGCAGAATTTAAAATATGAAACTCTTATCAGAATACAGCTTTTATGTAGCTTAAACACAGACAGTCAGTCTGCGTGTTAGCAGGTAAACCTCTGGTTAGCTGCTGGGTTGTTTGTTAGCTTTAGCTTGTACATACTGAGAAAACACATCTGATGATGTAACACATGTACAGCTTTGTAACCTGTTGATATTGTTTCTGATGAAGATTATGATGATGACGTTTGGTTTCTGAATGCAGCTGCTGGGAGTTTTGAACTAAACACTAATAAATGACTTGCAGTTATACTGACATGATCAATGAATCCTATTAACGTGGTTATGATATAGAAATAAAAAATAAAATGCTTTTAAGGAAATGGTACCGTTGTGTTTTGCTGAACTACCTCCAGATTTATTTTATATTTAATATATTTGTTACCTTCATTATCTTTTCCTATTTGATTCGTATTCTACATCCTCCTTCTCCACGTCTTCTTTTCCTTCCCTTTCACTTCTACCTTGTTTTCCTTCCTAACTTCTCTACCTTCCTTATCCACTTCCTCCTTTCCTTCTGCACTCTCTGCTTTCCTTCTCTACATCCTCCTGTACTTTCCCACTTCCTTATTTCCTTCTCTACATTCTTCTTTCCTTCCCTAACTCTTTTCCTTCTTTACCTCCTCATTTTTCCCTACCTTCTTCTTTCCTTCTTTATCTCATTCCTTCTCCCTCTCCATCCCTTCCCTCTCATTCCTCCTTTTTTCTCTATCAAAAAAAAAAACAAAAAGAATACACATGATAAGAAAACTCTTTATATTCATATCAAAAACTTGTTATTTCTCATTTTTAAAAAGTACTACTTGTCCATATGTACATACTCACAAATTCTGTAACTCTATTAAAAAAAAAAAAAAANTAAAAAAAAAAAAAAGAAAAACATTCACAGGAACATTAAATCGGTCAAAGACACAAAGAGAGAAACAGCAGAAAGAACTGAACTTTGACCAGAAGAGTCTTCACGCTGCTTCATGAACATCAGGAAATCAGCTGAGAAAAAGTTATTCAAGTGTTTAAAAATATAAAACTAAACATGAAAAATATGACACTGACTTCATGAAGAGCTGAAAAACATCAGCAGGAGTTTGTGGAAAAAAATAATGAGCAGAACACATCAGCAGTAACTTAGTGCTGATTTTACTGAACGTACTACCCAGAATGCCTTTCAGCATCTGTCAGCCAACAGCAGGAAGGTCAATCAGAGTAACAACAGCATTTTCCAGTCAAGAACAAGTCAAAAAAATCAAACAAAACCCAACATGTCCTGCTGCTGCTGTGATGAAGTTTGGGTTGCAGACTGCAAATTTACTTTCCCACATTTTGTAAATCACTTTCTCATCGAAGTGAATAGTTTATGAGTTATGCACCATCAGACATCAGAATGTAAACTTACAGTAGGGCTGTGGCTTTGTGAGGTAGTGTAGGTTTGGCTGCAGGTCTGTGATCAGATCTGAACTGGATCAGGATCAGATCTGTGTCGGCCTGCAGATCAAAAGTGACTCCACAGCAAGTTTAGAAAAGTTTAGAGTTCCACATTCGATGTCGAAGTTTCTACGTCTGAAACAACAAACGTTAAAGCTGCCAGGAAAACTCAGCGAACAGGCAGCAAGAGGAAACAGGAAATAACTTCATTAACGAGAACTTCTAATTCCTACTAAATGTGTGTGTGTGTGTGTGTGTGTGAGAGAGAGAGTGTACACCACACTGAGATTTCTGTCAGTTCTATGCTAACAAAGCGTTTCCTTCCGTTAGCATGTAGCAGCTAACAGGGTTTAACGAGTTCTATTTTCCTCAAAAATAACAGATGTTTTTGCTGAGTCAATCTAAAAGTTGTAGTAAATTACTTGCTAACATATTAGTATGTTGATATTTTTAAAGCCATTAGTTGGTGTTTGTTAGCATCCTTGAATAGCAATATGCTAGTATTTTTAAACTGACTGTAGCATGCTAAAGGTTTAGCAGGGAAGTGATCTACTAAAATACTACACACCTATTAATTATTTTAACCTACCAATTGTTTGTTAGTATAATTTAAAAAATAGCACTACTGTTTTATTTTACACTAGTTATGTTTGTTAGAATCTGTAAGATTAGCAGTATTTTTTACATCCCCGAGTAATTAACAACACGCAGAGTTAATATTTTATATTATCAGCTAATGTTTGCTAACATGTTAAAATATGATCCATAAGGAATGCTAAAATATCTGCAAGGTAAAGCATTTTTACTTTTTTTAGTATGCTAATATTTTCTACTGCATATTTAATTCAGCTAAAATATGATGCTGTATCACACATTTTTTTGTTTTACGTTAAGGTTTTTTTTTAATGTTAAAATATTACTCGAAAAGATTAAATATTGTTGTTTTTTTTGGTGATGTTAATTTGCAAGATAAAATATGTCTAATGCACTAATATCTCAAATAAATGTAAATATTAACATCTTCACATTTTAATGGGAACGCTTTTTCAATGGCTAATGGCAGCACAGGAACAGCCCAGTGTGTGTGTGTATGTGTGTTTGTGCGTGTGTGTGTGTGTGTGTGTGTGTGTGTGTGCATGTGTTCTCCACCATCTCTTCCTGTTTNTTGTGCGTGTGTGTGTGTGTGTGTGTGTGTGTGTGTGCATGTGTTCTCCACCATCTCTTCCTGTTTCCAGCAGCTTCATGAACTCAGAGATTTAAAGTCTAAATAAAGCAGCTGTGCTATTTATTTGCTGTTTATTTACCTTATCAGGTGTTTTCTTTTTTTCTCCAGAAGCATTTACTGCTGATGTGGAACGAGGCACTTTTTCCTGAGAGTAGAAACACTTAATCTTTGAACATCTGGAGTCTGGGTCAGAGGTCAGAGGTCAGAGATGGGAACTCGGGCTGAATAACACTGACAGTCCATTTTCTTCCTTCTCCTCTTCTTCTTCCTCCTCCTCCTCCTCCTCCTCTTCCAGCAGACATGACATACAGGTGAGTCTGGGCAGAGTCACCAGTAGGTGACAGGTAGGGGGTCGCACAAACCAACCACAGGATAGGGATCGAACCCACGAACTCCGACACACAGCCATTTTCTCCAGATCCAACAGCAGAGACACCAGCTGGAAGGGAAAGCAGTTAGCATCATTAGCATTAGCATTCTTCATTCAGAAGTGCTGATGAGCTGTAAACCCATCTGCTGTTTGAGTTTAAATCTTTAATGTCAGAAAAAAAACTTTGGTTCATGGAAAAAAAAACACGATCCACAACTCAGAATGGAAAACACAAATTTAGTTTCTGCATGGACTATATGCAGCAGTAATTTAAATGACCATAACTCAGTGTACAATTTGCATTTATCCATGTCTAAGTATTATGTTAGAGGATTTAGGCTGTCAGCCAATCAGCATGAGCTTCCTGTTAGAGGCGGGACTAAAGCACATAAGAACCCAGAGAATCATCTAAGGATCATGGTGAACTCCTGATTTTTCCCTCTAATGCCACCATCAGGACAAAATTTCTACCAGTATGTGTGTGTGTGTATGTATGTATGTGTGTGTGTGTGTGTTACCTGACTGAGCCGTGTGATCCTCTCAGGGTGTGTGTGGTATAGTGTGTGTATTTCTGGCAGCAGGCACTTCTGCACGGTAATGTGGAAGCTGAAGTCAGGATGGATGTGGACGATGGTGTTGGACATGGAGGACAGCTGCAGAGACACAGAGACATAATGAGTCTTGTGTATCAAACCTGTTTTAGGTGCAGCAGGTGAGACTCCGCCCACATCCAGACTGCAACAAGCTTTCAGCCAGATGAGCTCATTAACACACTTTTCAGCTTGTGTGACGTCACAATGAACTCAACACACCTGAGTACACCCAAAAACTTTCAGGATGCTGTTAAAGGACCATTCTGGTGGTTTTTGCATGTTTGAGCCCAATATACAGTGGTGTCCAGAAGTCTGAGACCACTGTGAAAACACTTCTACTTTGCATTCTTTTTGAATTTCATGCAAGATTTTTCATTATAATGATAATAATATAATCTCAACAATTATATGAAAAGTTGAATCCTTGAAATGTGATTTTATCATCATTTGGAAGGTAAAAGTTTCCTAAAAAAGATCCTATGATTAGTCACCGTTAATCCATTTTACAGCAAAATCCTCGTAGAATGGCATCTATCTCCTTCCTTAAAAGCATACCGTAAATGCTCTAATAATGGCGGCTCCTTTTTTTTTTTTTTTTTTTTTTTNTGTAACCTCCATGCTTCTCACCAAAGTTTCCCTCTGCTGTGTTATAGTTAATTACTTTCTTTAGTTCTCCATTAAAACCCCGCTGAGGTCCAATGAAAACATGCTCATTGTGTTATTGTGGCTGCCCAGCAACCAGTAGTATACAGCCTGGTAGGGGCCATTTTGAACTAGATCTGAGTGTTTTTTTTGTTTTTTCTTTGCATTTCTAAAGCTAAATAGCCATGTTAAACTGTTGTTGGAATCTTCTACTGGGCAGTTACCCAGTGTTTTTTTTTGTTTTTTGGGGCTGCTGACCACCACAGGTAAATTTTCACCTGTGGGAGACACTGGATGCTGATGTAAACCGAAGTGTAGCCACATATTTAGCAGCATCAAACCACACACAGGATTGGTGGAGGGATTCTCACCCTGGAGCATTGCAGCAGCTGCAGCATCGGTCCGTCAGCCAGGATGGCCGTCCAATGAGCCGGCAGCACCGTCTTCTTTAACGCCCTCAGCATTAGCAACAAGCCCCACCCACCTGCAGCGTCACAACTGATATCACCCTCCCCCAACAGATTGAACCGCCCCGAGCTCTGTGACAAGAGAGGGAGAGAGAGAGAGAGAGATTTAATACAGATATATTAGTAGTGGTGGACAAAGTACCTGAAAGTTGTACTTGAGTTAAAGTAAAAAAAATTCATAAAAAAAAATAAAATGAGCCATTTTTAGTTATACTTAAGTATCAAAAGTATTATTTTGACAATTAATGTTTGAATATTGAAAGTAAAAGTACATTTCTTCTGCACAGATTTCAAAATTAACCTCAACTGTAGTTTTGAGAGCTTTTACCAGTTTACCTTTGAAATAATTTAAGTAAATAAAGAAGTTGTACTGAAAAATCAAAGTAAAAGTACATATTTTATTTCAGAAATTAGCAAAATGTAAAAAAGTTTAGAAAAATATAAATGCTCAAGTAAAGTACAAATACTCAACAAACACTTAAGTACTGTAACTAAATATTTTTTACTTTACACCACTTATTACCGACATTAGCTTATGTAACAGAAAGAGAAAAAAAATCATGTGAACATGAATTAATGTTTGCTTTTCCTCGTAAATAAATGAATAGAAATATGAAGTATATGATAAAATGTACCAGTGAGAGGTGCTCTGGCCGTTGGTACGTCACGTCTGACTCTCTGACCTCCGCCATGACGTTTACAGGAGTCGATGGCGCCGTNTGGTACGTCACGTCTGACTCTCTGACCTCCGCCATGACGTTTACAGGAGTCGATGGCGCCGTTTCCTCGTCAGACCAGAGTCCTGGCACCTCCACCTCCATGTCATAGCATTTCCAGCCCTCCATCACACCACACACCACCTCCTCCTCCTCCTCCTCCTCCTCCTCCTTCATCACTCCTCTCTCCTCTGTCATCCCTCTGACATCACAGGCTCCTCCAGATGTGCTGATCTCCACCGCCTCCTCTTCCTGTTTGGGCTGGAGCATCAGAGGATGGAGGGATGCAGATGGAGGAGGAGGAGGAGCAAGAGGTATGTATGTGAGACCTGTGGACATGTGGGCAGAACCCTCCTGGACACGACATAGATTTCTGTCAAATGTCTTCTCTAAACCAGGTCAGAATTGTTTTTTTTGGTTTCTTTTTTAGTTTACAGGACCATACCACCCATTTTGCATGTTTGAGCCTAATATATTCAGTTTTCATACGTGTTACGTTACTGACAATCATTTCCCAAAGGATAAAACTGTATTTCAGCTTTCCTGATATTTTGCAAAATCTCTTAATCTTTCAAAATCAAATATTCAAGTGATACACCCACCTTAAAAATCCATGTTTCTCCTGCTAATAGTTACACAGCCTTATGAAGTCACGGTCCTTTAAATTTTTCCATAAACGCAGGTCTTCTTTTGGGACTATATTCCCCGGTGGAGGCATACATTCACTCCACGCTTTTTATTGAGCTTAAACACTAAAATTACATAACTTCTAAAAAAACCTGAATACACGTCTTGTTGGTGATGATGGATTACCTATCCCAAGAACGTTTACAGTATCAACAAGTTGATTTTAATAGCAGAATGAACTGAAACCAATGGAGGTCTGGAAGGTAGGAAAAACATTTTTAATTCACCGTTCCAGTAGTATGCTTTGGGAAATGATTGTCAGTAACATAACATGTATGAAAATGGAATATATTAGGGCTCAAACATGCAAAATGAGCAGTATGGTCCTTTAAAGACAAATCCCAAAGTGTTTTAAGGTGTGTGTGTGTGTGTGTGTGTGTGTGTGTGTACCTGAGGCAGTAATCCTGGTATACTGTTGAAAGAATGGATGGAATCAGAGAGGATGATGGGAGTAAAATGGCTGCCGTCTGGAGTCAAATTAAACTGCAGTTTCAAAAAGTAACAGAGAAACTGTCAGATCTGTGTACACTTCATTTAATATTCATGTTCCTGTGTGTGTGTGTGTGTGTGTGTGTGTGTGTGTGTGTGTGAGTGCATTACCTTTATGTGTGTTCCTGTAAGCCATCCTACAGGAAGAAGCTCTTCCTCTCCACAGATAAGAGCAAAAGGGTGTGGCTAGACAGAAAATACACATACACACACACACACACACAAACACACACACACACACACACACACATCACACACAATGAAGCAGNCATACACACACACACACACACAAACACACACACACACACACACACACATCACACACAATGAAGCAGATATGGGGTAAAAACATGAACAAACTATTTTATACCTGAAAGAAAATTTACACGCGCCCCCTAGATGTCAGCAAGAGACACTAACACTCCTTTATCCATCCATCTAGCTTTCTCTGTCTGTCTGTCCATCCATCTGTCTGTCTGTCTGTCTGTGGCTCCAACGTCTCTAGAACCTGTCATGTATGAAGCTAAAATTCAGCAGGTTTATTGATCAGGACCCAAGGACGTGCAGCCTCACATGTGAAGTTGTTTGGATGAGAGGTTCTCAAATTGAGCTGTGGTGGTAAAAAGTAGTCCGTGCGGCAGCAGGATACGCTCCAGTCCAGTGACACGGTCTCAACCCGACCCCTTACAACAAACAAAGCCAGCTCAGAGGACATGCAGAACTAAATTACGGCAGGCTGCGGTGCACACTAGAAAGTCCGGCCCGTTCCGAACACGCATGTTTTGAAAGGGCGCTGCATACAGAAAATTGTAAACTTACGTGAGAAAAAGTTTTTTTTGGACTTTGATATATTTATGTCAGAGAAGTGTGCAGGTATTAGCTTCAATCTGAAAACCAGATGAACTCAGCAGGAAAAGTCTGCAGGTTTGGAGTTTTCCGGAATTAAAAGACAATAAGAATCAGCGGTCGTCTTTTCACCCTCTGACTGAAACCGCCATTTACTCAGACCAACCTGTGGTGGGTGTGTCTCTGTCNTTTTCACCCTCTGACTGAAACCGCCATTTACTCAGACCAACCTGTGGTGGGTGTGTCTCTGTCTTTAGCTCCTCCTCCTCCTCCTCCTCCTTCTTCTTCTTCTGGTCCTCCTTGTTTTGGTCTTCTTTCTGTTCCTCCTCCTTTGTCAGCTGAGGAGTCCCCTTTCTGTCCTCTGTCTGTGACTTTGCCATTCTTTGTTCCCATCGCTTTCCCCACTTCCTGCTCCTCTTCATCAGCTCCTGCAAAAATAGAATAGAATAGAATAGAATAGAACAGAGCTGAGGTCACATGAGAAGATTTAAAGGAACACACCGGTGANAATAGAATAGAATAGAATAGAACAGAGCTGAGGTCACATGAGAAGATTTAAAGGAACACACCGGTGATTTTGCACGTTGAAGCTCAATAAATACGACATGTATACATGTTGCATTACTGCCAACCATTTTTCAAAGTATAAAACCATATTTAAGTATTTCTGTTATTTTGACAGATCCACTAATCTTTCAAAATAAAATGTTCAGGTGTTACAAACACCCTCTGAAAGTAGAAAGCACAGTCGTTTTTAAGTTCTCAGTAAAAGCTGGGACAATTTTCCCTGGTGGAGACGTACATTGTCTTCTGTGCAGCTTTGTGTTGGATCAAACAAATATATAAATATATATAAATTATGACAAAATAAAAATATAATAAAAATATAACTGACATTGTGTTCTCTGTGATGGATTAATTATCTCAGCACGTTTCAAGTCTCTACAGGTTGATTTTAATGTTGTACTGGAATGAAGTGAAACCAATGGCAGTCTGGAAGGTAGGAACAACATATATTTACCGCTCCTGTAGCATGTTTTGGAAAATGGGTGTCAGTAATGTGTACACAAGTTGTATATTTTGTGCTCGAACGTGTAAAATCATCAGTATCGTCTTTAAGGTCACATGTTAGCTGAGGTCATATCAGAATTGTTAAGGCCACATGACTGGCTGTCATTGATTATGTCATTAAGGTGTAACAGATAAAACTAAGTCCAGTTTCCTTTGACCTTTTGATGTCTGAGCTCTGAAATAGACAAACCTGCCGTGGGTACGTCTCTTTCTTTTTGTCCTCCTCCTTCTCCTCCTCCTCCTCCTCCTCCTCTTCTTCATCTTCTCTCAGGCGAGGAGTCTTGTCGTTCCTCTTTCTGTTATCCCACCCTTGTCTCTTCCACTTCATTTCCCACTTCCTCTTCTCTTTACGTGGTACAACCTCGTGGAAATGAAGTGGAAAAGCAAAACAGAACAGAATAAAAAAGGAAAGGAAAACATACCAGAGATGACCTGTAAAGAAAAGAAAATAAGAGAAAAAAAAAGGGATGAGGAGAGAAGTATAAACCCACCTTGTCTTCCACATCCTCCTTGCATTTCAGTTTTCTCTGCAAGATCATTCTCTTTGTCTCCTGCGGGAGGAAATCCAAAGCAAAGGAAAAGGCTGCAGTTCTTCTGATGACCACTAGAGGGTGATGTGTTGAAGAGAAAACTCACCACCACCAGGCAGGTTCGAAGGCGACACCGCTGCCTCTTCACCGACTTCCCTCCAAACTTCTTCTTGTCCAGGCAGAACACACATTTCCCGCAATCCTCTCTGAGACAGGCCTCGCATTTCTTACAGGACGACGTACGCTTGACCTACAAGCACAGCCAGAGGTCAGAGGTCACTCTCAAAACTGGAAATATAAACCAAAGAATCCAGAAAGCAGTGAGAAAGAGAATGGAAGAAAATATTAAACTGACTTACTTTTTTTCCTTGAAAAGTGTTGCTGTTCCTCCTCCTGCTCTTTTCTTTCTGCTCGACTTCTTCTGTTTTCCCCTGTGAACTTCTCAGCGCCCATTTGTCCCCTTGAACCTGAATGCAACCAAAAATAAATAAATTTAAAAATACAAACTCCAGCAGTCGCCAGTGGAAAACAGACTTCCATACATTAACACAGGAAAACTGTACTTACCTTTCTGAACACGATATTGGGCAGATTCTTTCTGTCAGCTGGAATAAAACACACACACACACACACACACACACACACACACAAAATATCAACAGTTTGAGACAGGCAGACATATGTGACATTAATAAAGCTTCTTCCAGTATGTCTGTCGGAGAGATGGAAGGGTTTTATTTTCTCTCTGAAGCTCTTTTTTCCTTTCAATGTCTGCGCTCAAAGGAAAGAATAGAAAGTAAAACTGTGGCCCGTTATTCCCATTTTCCTTCCCTGTTTGAGTAGATATTACAAAAAACCACACAACACAAAATACACAATATTCCTGTTACCGTATATATATACTGTTATACATATACAATAAAGTATAAGCTGAGTTTTTTTTTACCAAATTTCACAAAGCAAATCTGGGGGTCGGCTTATACAGGAGAAATTCAGATTTGATCCCAGAGAAGGAAATTTCCAGGGGTGTAAATACTACCCATGGAAACTAGTTTAAATCATACCTTAGAATGATGTATTTCCTGACTAAACATCTTATTCAGCATATTTTGTGGCGGCCAGTAAGCTCTGCTGTGATTGGTCAGTTACAGTAATCAGCTGCTGAAATAAATATCATGTTTACCGGTATGTGGATTATTTTCAGAAAATCAGAGGAATACTATGACAATACCCAGAAAAACAGGTCATTTGCTAAACAAATAAATTGATGGAACAACATCAGGGGGTCGGCTTATTTACGGTTTCTTTAAAAACCTAAATTTGTGGAGAAGATCTGCTACTCTGTTAAGGGATCAGCTACAGGATTTGTTGTTACCTGGCAAACATTTTTGAGTTTTATGAAGGATATGGAGGCTGAAGAGCTGGACATGATGCTCCATTTTTGTTTATATATTACACATGTTTATTTCCATGTTTGTTGTTTTGACTGGTCTGGCTATTTTTTGACTGGTGGTTATTTTCTGTTTTGCCTGAATTGCATACATGTATTATTATGCATTTAATTTTTTTCTTTTGCTTTGTTAAAAGACCTTGATTTAAAAAAAAAAAAAAAAATCTAAATTTGCAGGTCAAAATCAGGGGACTGGCTTATGCACGAGATTGGCTTGTACTCAAGTATATACGGTAATAATTGCTCCTAAAGTGAAAGATTTCTCCGTTTATATGATTAATCGTGTCGATATTATAGTAATAAATTAGCTTTTGGCCACACCTCCAACAGGGCATTCTGAAAAAGGTATAAATAAAGTTACCTCCCAACGGGGTTTCCAATCAAGTCCTACAGAGACAGGCTGAGAGAGAGAGAGAGAGAGAGAGAGAGAGAGAGAGAGAGAGAGAGAGAGAGAGGTAGGAGGACAGACAGGTTGCTTGGTTACCTGTGCTGCAGATGCTGGTGTCTCCAGTGTTTTGTCCACCACAGGAAGTCAGACTGCAGAGAGGAAACAGACGCAGGTAAAAAAAAAAAAAAAAAAAAANAAAAAAAAAAAAAAAAAAATAGGAACATAAATTATGGCTCATATTTATTTCTGCATGAAGAAATAACAGGAAAAACAGTTATTATGACTCAGACTAATATTAATATCTATTTATTTCCTCCAAGTCTCTCTTTTTTGAAGAATTAATGGTTTTAGCCAATTATTAATTATTCAGATCGGTTCTACTTTCATGATGTTAAGCCGCTCTTAATTAAATTAAACACTTCCTGCCAATGTTTCACAATAAAAGCCTTTGAAGGAAGAGAAAGGGTTCTTTCCCCTGGATTTTTTCTGCTAAAATCCACCCAGATTCCTGTCCTGCCTCTTCCCCCATCTTACCTGTCATCTTGTGATTGGTTGCTGGGCATGTCTCCCTTGTCGCCGCGTGTGATTGGCGGTTCGGAGATGAGGCTGTAGTTATGGTCGATCCATGACTGGCTGGTGCTGCTGTGGATTGTATTTTCAGATTTTATTCTGACGTTGGTTTGTGTGGTGACAATTTCACTATCTTTCTTGGTCTTGATGATTTTGTTGGGGTTGTACGTCCTCTTACGGCTCCAGGACTGACAGGAAGTGTTAGTCTGCCAGAATTTCGTGGAGTCAGTTGCAGGCAGAGGCTTTATTTTCGGACACTGATGTTTCCTTCGGCCATTAGCAGGGGGATGCTTCTCACAAACTTTGACCTCTAACTTCTTCACAAATCTCTTGGGCTTCTTGCCCTTACACCTTCTGCCATCATCATCATCATTCGCCTCCAAGGGCGCCATCCAGTCAAAATGTGACTTCTCCTCTCTTCTCTCTTCGTCCTTTCTCAGATTCAGCATCAGGGCGTCCGGTCGGTCCAGCCTCTGACGAGTGATGACAATTTGACACTTCTTTAATTCAGGGAACATTTCCCTCCATCTCTCCTCTTCTTTCTGCCTTGCTGTTTCTTCCTCAATGTTGACTTCATTCCCAATCTCAACTTCACTCTGCCATATCAGATGGACCTCCTCCTCTTCCTCTGGTTTCAATACAAGGCTTCCTGTTGAAAATATCAGAGAAACAGGGTCAGATCTCCAACCTTTAAACTGCCTTCCTCTTTAAACCGTTTAATTGCCGTTCTTCCTTAGCTAACATTGTTTAGAACTGGTCCTTGCAGCTTTAATTTGCAGCTTCCTCCACAGTATTAAACCTTTCTCTGAGTAAAAAAGAATCTTTTTTTAGTTTAAACTGTAGAATTGCTCCTCCACTCTAAATTAACACAGTTGAACTGTCCCACCCTCCTTAGTTCATACTGTTTTAAATGCCTCTCCTTCTTTATTTAGATAGACAATTGCCTCTTTCTCCTCAGTCTACCTCCCTTTTCATCCTCTCTCTCCTCACATTATCTTGCTCTCTGGATTTAGCTCATCTAGCTCTTCCATTCAGGATTTGGCAAATGTAGCAAATTAGGTTCTTCAACGTTCGTTTCCATGTTCCATAAAAATCAGATTTTAAAATTTGAGCTCGTCCAGGAACCAGGAATCTTTTCAGGAACTCAGAAACTAAAATTTTATTTCCAGAAACTATAGTTCCTAATCATTTTTTTGTTCCCGCTCCAGGTCAGGTCATCTCCAGCGGTTTGGGTCGAGTCTGCCAGACCAAACATTTCTGATTGGCCAGACACAAGCTTCTCCAGGCCGATAACCGCCATTTTTAAATACTAGGGTTTAGCTTGTTTGTTTGTTTTTTGTACAAGGCGAAACAAAAGCTTTTGTGAAGTTAAGTAATATCTAATTTAGTTCTGAAGCTTTATTGTGAAAGTGCCCTTTGTGTCTGTTCTTGTATGTGTTCAGCACATCGTTATCGTTCTGCCCTGAAACACACCGAGTATCCAGAGGTTTATTATTATCAACACTTCATCCTACGCACCATCATCCCTTTTTTCCCTGGAAGACATCGTCCTCTCTCCCTCGCCTCACGGATCCTCACTGACGACAGTACGAACCTGAAAACAGAAGATATATAATCTGGTGATGAGGGGATATTTGTCTGTTAAAAAAAAGGAAAATCAGATATAAACTAAAACCAGAAAACAGAGAAATAAGCACATCAGATCTAACATACGATGCTGCAATGCATGCAAACGGCCTTTGCTGATTCTTATACGTAACAGGAAGTGATCACAACAAACTCGTTGACCTTCCTGCTGTTGGTGACCTTCCCGTGTTACAGCATCCACCTATTTTTTCCTGACACTCGGGATCACCAGATTGGCTTTACAGTTCTGGGATCCTACAACAACATGATCGTATGCATCACTTACATTAAAACCATGGCGGTCTGAAGGAACGGTCACATGACATGGTGACACAGAGGGAAAATGTGAACTGGAGGTAATTAACTACTAATGAAGTTGTGTTGTAATGAGGCGGATCTGCTGCGTCTTCATTGATAAACAGATGTGATGTTTCCAACCTGCAGGGACAAAAATAACAACTTACTTGCTCTGGCTTAACACTTTATGAGTCTTAATTACAGTATGTCACATTCAAGTGCTCTTGATTAGGAATAAACTCAAAAAAAGGCTTTTAAATTGCAAAACCACTGAAACCACTTCAGCTATGATGTCTTTCATCTCAGAAGTCAGGGATATATTTAAAAAAAGCTGATAACTATAACTTCTGTGTCCTCTTCTAATTATGACATTTTGATAACTTGAAGGATGCCGTTTTTTTATTCATTTATTTATTTATTTATCTTTATTTCGGTCTTAACACATAAAATCAACATAAAAACAAAGAGAAACAGAGAAACATCTCAACAGCAACTGAAAAGGTATAGGGTGAAGCCAAACTTATTATGCCTACCCTTCTCACTTATCAACATCTACACAACGCCATAAACATAAACAGCATGTACCTATCAGTGGTAGTCCATATTATCTCTACAAAATTTGTATAATATTTATTTCCATGTCTTCAAAACAAAAAAAAACCCAATGATCTCAGACCAATATTTCCTCATATTTTTTCAAAATGTTCAACTTAAACATTTTCTTAAATTTAACCATTGGTGTACATGTTTTTAACTAATCTTCAAGCTTATTCCATAAATTAACCCCTTTAACTGAAATACATCTGTTTTTCAAATCTGTTCTTACTTTAATTTTCCAAAACATATGACTTCCTTTAAGATTATAGCAACTCTCTCTCTTTTGAACAGCACTTTGTATATTCTTTGGTAACAGACAATTATACACTGTACATTAACTGAGCAATAGCGTAATCTACAAGATCATTAAATTTCAATATTTATAATTTAACAAAAAGTGGGTTTGATGGTTCTCGATAATTACTTCTGCTGATAATTCTTATTGCTCTCTTTTGTAACTTAAAAATTTGTTTTAAGGAGCATGACACTAAAAACTATGGAAGCCCATTTCTGCCAGTTGAAAAGAAAAAAATCTACCACCTCCCCTATTGTTAAGTATTGTTTTCTCTGAATTATGAGAGGCTAAGTCATAAATATGAGACGCTATCTCATAATTATGACTTAACAACTCAGAATTATTAGCTAATTTTTCATAAATATGACTTAGCATCTCATAATTATGACTTATCATCTCATAATTATGACGCAGCATCTCATAATTATGACTTAGCATCTCGTAATTATGACGTAACATCTCATATTACGACTTAATATCTCATAATTATGAGAAAACAGAACTTAACAATGCGGGAAAAAAAGATGGTAAATTTTTTTTTCTTTTCAAGTGGCAGAAACGGGCTTCCATAAAAAAAACAACTGGCTAAGGACAGCAAAAGTTAAAAAAAAATAAATAAATAAGAGAAAAATTCAGTCTGAGACACCATGAGGAATCCTAAAAGAGCAATGCATGCTGGGATATGTAGGTACTTTGTTATGAACATCAATAGTTTTTAATGCACTGTAAAAACCAGCAAAACAGAATGAACTTCACGCAGTTAAACACAAAACCTTCATTTAAAAATCCCCATTGATTCATAGTCATAGCTAGCTAGCTAACACACACACACACACACACACACACGTAGGGCCGACATGTTTTGCTCTGCAGAAAGCTGTGTTAAGTGTGTTTTCCCGTCTTTTTTTCTTTCTTTCTTTCTTTCTCTCTTTCTCCTCCTGTTATTTCTCCGTCCACAACTTGTCGGTCTGCCCGCTTTCTAACATGAACTTTGACCTCTGTCTATTTTTAGTTTCAATTAAATTAATTAAAGCAGTTTTTTTTCTACTCACCGCTCATCGAGCCGCTCCGCCTCCGGTGTGCGCCTGCTGCATTCAGGAGCNTTTCTACTCACCGCTCATCGAGCCGCTCCGCCTCCGGTGTGCGCCTGCTGCATTCAGGAGCAACAACAAGTGTAGGAATTTTGTTTTCACCGTAACAAATCATTAACTGCAGATTACTATAAGAAAATCATCCAAATCACTGATAACAGTAATTGGAGATTCAAGCTTTTCTTTATTGACATTGTATAGGTACAACTGAATTTTAATCAGTCCACGTAGGATGACAGGATATTTCAAACTGATTCAAGAAAGTTAAAGAGAGAAAAAATATACAAAAATCAAAATAAATGAAAAAAGAAAAGAAAAAGAAATGCACCCTAAAGTTCTGAAGCCATGTCGAATTGAATCAAATATGTGAACTGTGACATATGTAAGGGCTTTGAGGTAGATAAATGATAATAAAATAACTTAATGAGATGATAAAATGTGAAAATCACAACTGATATGAGCAGATTTAAAATAATAATTCAAGCTACAAGGTTACACATTAATGGCTAAGTGGCCAAAATAAAATAAAAACACCGTTTTCTGGGACTATAATTTGCTATTTCTAGCTAAAATGGATTTTCAATGTGAGAACCTTGAAAGCACCATTATAATCGTCACTGAGCATGCGCAGAAAATTAAAGCCCTTCAATTCTCCAATCTGTTTAATCATTTGAATAAGAAGTAATAAAAAAAAAATATTAAAATGGATGGAAAATGTGATACCCAGAAATAAAAAGTTTTATGTTATTTATTTATTCTTCTTTAATATGTCACTAATATTTATGTATTAATTTATAGTCATTTTCTTTTGTAACTTTACAGTGCTTCATTCTGTTATAACATTCCTACAATTAAAAACTTACAGGATATTTATTCATGTAGATTATAATTAGGTTTTGATGTTGATTAGCTCTGTGTAATTGATTAAAAAAAACAAATTAATGAACAAACAAAGCATTGAATGAATGAAAAAGTTTGAAAAATAAGGAATTAATATGCATTAATATTAATTCCTGGAGTCATTTACACAACAGTCGTTTACACAGCATTAAAATGAGAAACAGAATCTATTTTTCAAATTTTCTGTTTTAATAACTTTGTTTAAATGACATTCAGAAGGAAAAACTGAGTTCTGATGTTTTGAGGATGAGACATGATGAAGGTGAGGACAAAACATCATTTCTGTCCAGATTTCTATGAAGTTCGTTGCAGATATTCATCATCCTCAGTGCTTCCTAAAGGTCTGTGTTGACCTCCTGACCTTGCCTCTACTGCCACCTTCAGGAAATGCCCCGCTGAACATGAATGTTTTGCTTTTTAATGATGCAGTCACATTTCCCTGTGTAGAACAAACAAAATACACAGAGCCCCACTGCTGGTAACGCTCTCAGAATAGTGAAC
Source organism: Lucifuga dentata (assembly GCA_014773175.1). Classification (NCBI taxonomy): domain Eukaryota; kingdom Metazoa; phylum Chordata; class Actinopteri; order Ophidiiformes; family Bythitidae; genus Lucifuga; species Lucifuga dentata. The sequence goes on from VXCM01004039.1 coordinate 22,752, forward strand.
GCGTCTGTATCAGGCTGACATTTTCACGTTGTGGGTGTAATGAACATTTGTGAGTTGAAAAACTATAAACTAAGGCAAAAAAAAAAAAAAACCCAAAAAAAACAGAAAATCTAAAAAGATTTCAGAAGAAGAATAGAGGGTTCAGACAACATTTAACAGTTTGTCACGTGTTTTGATTGGTTGAATGTCCTCTGCCTTTAGAAATGAGATGTTGAAGTTTACAGCTGAACTGCACACTCACCAACCGCTTTGTGTGTGTGTGCACATGTGTGAGTGTGTGTGTGTGTGTGTGTGTTGAAGGCATTAACGATGAAAACAGATGCCCCTGTATGTGTTCATTCTTCATTTCTTGTGGTTGCTAATCTCTCTGTGTCATTCGTTGGCGGTGTTTCCACATGCAGGCCGCCAAGACGACCTGGACACCTCAGAGAAAGAGAGAAAGTCAGAGAGAAGTAGAGAGCCTCTGGCCGGGTTCCGACCACCAACCGCCCTCTCTACATCTCCCTTTTCCTCTCTTGGCCCTTTTTTCTGGGGTCCGGAAAACCAGAAGCCTCCTGCATTGCGCAACACGGCCTCCAGCAGCCAGCCTGAAGGAGGCGCAGAGGGGGGAGGCGAGGGAGGAGACGCCTGCTGATCTGCTGTAAGTGCAGCCACCGCCTACTATCTTCTTTTCCTCTCTCAGTTCAACCCCGATGACCTTCATGACCTTTAACCTCTGTAGAACATACATGCAATGAGACATTGATGCCCCCATATCACAATGCCAGTTGCTGGTTATAGCAACATGCCTATGTATATGTTGTACAACTAAAAAGCAACCAGAGACTGTAACATGCTACATACATGCACAGCAGAAGTTATTTAGAAACCTACAGTCTGTATCTGTACCTAAATGCATCACTGAGATGCATTTCAATAAAGGGAGTAAACACGGGGAACGATTTTACTACAGTATTCACTTCTATTCAAAAATTTAAAAATCAATTCAAAAGCGATGTAATTTATTCATTTATAGTTCAGGAATAATGGAGGAGTTGCTTTTAAACTGTACATTTTTCTTTTTCTTTGTGGGTTCTGTATATTTATGATGGGTGGATGCGGGTTTATATCTATATACACACAGTATGAATATATAGAGGGAGATTTTATGTTGGTATGGAGTTAGTTGTCTAAACTTGACGACTCGTCTCTCCTTGTTCTGATTTGTTCTGAGATAAACTGAGTTGTAACGAGGCGTTAGAAGCTAGGGCTTCATCTTTTTGGTTACTTCATTGTATGCTGGATTGGGAAATTGTATTTTATGACAAATTATTGTTTTTATTTTGTAGCATTTTATGGTGTTTTGAGTTGATATTTAAGACCAAAAAAATAAAAAAAAATTAAAAATCCATAGTGATGTAATCATGATTGATCATCTAATGGAGGCTAGGATTTTCCCATAATACCTAAATCCTGTCTTGTAATATTTGGGCTTCATACAAGGATGAATTGTGCAAAATTTACAGAGATTCAGACTCTTTGACACCTGAGTGGTTTTAAATTCATGATGCCACAGATAAATCAAACACCGATATTTTGCAGAATTACCTGGCATTACCATATGCATGGTGACCCAATTTTAGTTTTAGTTGCACAGTGTGATCAAAAGTTATGGCAGTTTATTTCTAGAAGGAAAATGGAATGTCAACACTAAAGGATAACTGTTTTATAGTAGAAACGTGTTCTGTACCTGCTTTGGTGAATATTGTGAAGATGTGAGCAGCCTAAAGTTTTGTTACGGAACTTATTTGTGGCAGAAACTGAAATGTCTGTGAGAAAAAAATCAGCTGATGGAGGAGAAATCCTCAGAGAAATGCTAAGACTCAGGATATAAAGAACCAGAAAGGCCAGAGCGATCAGAAACTTTAATCCAGAAATATAAAATTACAAAATAAGCAAAACATCAAACACGCAAAATTTTTTCTTAAAGGACCATACCGGTAGTTTTGCAGCACATGGCTCACTGTGATGAATTAGCTGTCTCAGTCACATTATGATTTGATCTTTATAGCTGGAATAAACTGAAACCAAAGCCAGTCTGAAGGCAGGAAAGCAGGCAGGTTGTATTTATTGGGCTCAAACGTGAAATCATCAGACAAATAAAAACATAATACCTTTACACCTGCAGCAACCGGTTTACTATTTATTGATGTCAAAAACATGTCAAAATGTATTTTTGTTTATTGATATCAAAATAACTCTCCTTTTTGTTCTGTAAAACATTTATACATATATATTTTTTATTTAGTTATTTATTTATTTATTTATTTATTTACTTATTTTTTCTGTATATGTATATATAAAATAGAGAGAGAGAACACACACATATACTGTATATATACTGTATATATGTGTGTGTGCTAAACCACGAGGTTGTTAGGATGGAGAGACAGAGAAGGTGGTGTAGGAGGAGGAGGAGGAGGAGGAGTGGGAGGAGGTGTAAAGACTACAGTAAAGTTGTTTATGGGAGTAAAACATGGCCTCCTCAGTGGGTGGGGCCAGTCTGGATAGCTTCACGTCTGATTGGGCAGACTTCCTGATCCTTTTGATCTTACTGGTCACTTTTCGGTTCCTGATTTGGATTCCGTCCTTCTTCATGGCCAGCGGCCTGCTGACCTGAGAGAACACGGCAACGCTGTTTAACTCAGTAATATGTAGTACTGCTGAGTAAATGTTACCTGCTGTAGTTTGTAGTAGAGTTAATAGTACCTGGTGTAGTTTGTAGTACAGTCCACAGGCGTTGCAGACAGGATCTCCTGCAGCGTTTCTCCTCCACAGCGTTGTTGTTGCAGTCAGACAGTTAGAACACTGTTTTCCTTTTCTGTCAGACAAAGTCTACACACACACACACACACACACACACACACACACACACACACACACACACACACACACACACNGTGTGTGTGTGTGTGTGTGTGTGTGTGTGTGTGTGTGTGTGCGTGTGTGTGTGTCCTCACTGGTCGTCTCTTTGCTCTTAACAGAGGCTTATTGACTTGATAGTTTGTCTGTTCGGTGCTGCAGCTGTTACACAGGAAACGACCAGCGATGTCCATCTGCCAGAGGGGGGCGCTGTTTGTCCCGCAGCGCACACATTCACGCTTATCTGGAAGAACATATACACAGACAATCAACACAGGAAATTATAACATGTCCTCATACAGAGATCAGACGGGACAGGTAGATGTCCCACCTGGCATGTTGCTCCACCCCCAAGTTTGATTGCAGGTGGAGGAGGAGGAGGAAAAGGGGTAATAGTTGCTATAGTAACCATCCCATCCTCCAGGTGTGGAGTCAAAGGGAAGAAAATTTACCCTGTTCCTGCTGCAGGCCTCTTCTTCCAGCCTTGGACTCACCTGAGAGTCAGACCCAGGACAGAACTGCTGGATCTGGGGTCCAGCTGATGGAGATGGAGGGGTGCTGGTTTGGATGGAGGAGGATGAGGATGAGAGGAGTGAGGTAGTGGATGTGGAAAATATGGGGGAAGGAGATGGAGCACAAGTGGAACTCTGACAGCTGGAAGCATCAAACCAGAGGCTGGGATCCACCTGGTGCCAGGCAGCCACGAGTCGCTCGGCATCATGGGACATGGCTGTTTGTCTGAACAGGTGGAGTTAACCTGGGTGGAGTTAATCTGGGTGGATTGGGTGGAGGTGTAAAAGTATTAATAAAGCAAATGAATGCACATAAAAATGCAAAGATGGGTCTTTTAAAAATTATGAGAATTATTGGTCTTATCATTTTCTGAGGCTCATGTACCAAACTTTGAAAATATACTCCTCAGTTATTAAAAAAAAACAAAAAAAACTTACTGTTGAAATAAAAAAACAAAAGTACGTGTGTGTGTATATATATATATATATGTATATGGATATAGACATTTTGGACATATAAGCATCAACAAGATAAAACTTTTTTTTTTTTTACTATTTTAACCTGAGGCTGACTAAATACCCTTGCGTTAGTTTCATATTCAACATCTAAATTACGCTGTAATTATCCTTTCAGAAGCCAAATAATAGCCTGACTCCATTTTTCTGTATATTTGTCCACCTGGCTGAGGTTAACACTCACCAAAGGAAAAAAGTGACTCTGTGTTAAATCGTGCTCCATCTTTTAAAGTGTGTCTGCAGCCAGTTTAGTTTGAGCACTGAGAGTTAATATAACATGAAATATCAGTACGGCTACTTACACCTATTAAAGCTGCACAGGAAGTACATCAGGTGTCCTGCTGTTAAAAATTACATTAAATATCAGAGACGATACTCACGGTGCTGATACCTGCTGAGTGACGACGGGGAGTTCAGCATCAAAGTGAGAGAATGATGGATTTGTTCCTTTCTTCAGAGACTGAGAGAAACAGAGAGAGAGAGAGAGAGAGAGAGAGAGAGAGAGAGAGAGGAAGAAGTGTGGGAGGGGTCAAGGGTTGATGCATTAGGTTAAACTCTCAGCCTGTAGCTTCAGCAGATGTTCATATAACTAAACATCAAACATCTTCATGTGCAAAGTTACTGTCAGATACTTTAGCTGTTGAAATGGAAGGTTTAAAGGACTATACCACCCATTTTGCATGTTTGAGCCTATTATAGTCAATTTTCATACGTTATGTTACTGACAATCATTTCCCAAAGGATAAAACCGTATTTCAGCTTTCCTGATATTCTGCAAAATCTCTTAATCTTTCAAAATCAAATACTCAAGTGATACACCCACCTTAAAAATCCATGTTTCTCCTGCTAATAGTTACACAGCCTTATGAAGTCACAGTCCTTTAAATTTTTCCATAAACACAGGTCTTCTTTTGGGACTATATTCCCCGGTGGAGGCATACATTCACTCCACGCTTTTTATTGCGCTTAAATGCTAAAATTACATAACTTCTAAAAAAAACCTGAATACACGTCTTGTTGGTGATGATGGATTACCTATCCCAAGAACGTTTCAAGTATCAACAAGTTGATTTTAATAGCAGAATGAACTGAAACCAATGGAGGTCTGGAAGGTAGGAAAAACATCTTTAATTCACCATTCCAGTAGCTTTGGGAAATGATTGTCAGTAACGTTACATGTATGAACACTGAATATATTAGGCTCAAACAGGTAAAATGGCAGGTATGGTCCTTTAAATAAAAGACTGACTATAGAGAGCAAAAGGAAACATGACAAAAAGACAAACGTATTTGCATCCAGATGTTTATGTACATACATTTACAAACATACACATACTGTATAAAATATATATCTGGTAGGCAGCAAGTCATTTGTTTTAGAGAGTTTCCACTTTACTTTTCACATTCAAATCAAACAGTTGGTCAGTCAGAGACAGGAGGCGTGTTCCTGGAGCAGCGCGGGGTCCACCATGCTGTGCTGCAGGGGCAGGTCCACAGAGAAGTCTGTGGGTGGAGCCTGCAGGCGCTGGTGAGGAGGTCGTCCTCCCCTCTGAGGGATGGGCAGCTCGGAGTGGTGAGCGGGAAGAGGAGACGAGAAGAAGTAAGGATGGAGGAGAGCCTGCAGGGATGATCAATCAATCAATCAATCAATCAATCAATCAATCAAATCAATCATCAATCATGATTTTTGTTTGTTGTTTCTTTTTCTTTTGTGTATTGTCTTGCTTATGCTGCTGTTGCATAACAAATTGCCTCTCGAGGACAGTAAAGTTTACTTTATCTTTACCTTTTATCAATCAATCAAGCAATCAAATCAATCAATCAATCAATCAATCAATCAATCAATCAGTAGTGTGTGTGTGTGTGTGTGTGTGTGTGTGTGTGAGACCTGGCTGGCTGAGCATCGCTGTTTTGATGGATAAACCAGGAACTTGTAGAGCAGATGGACGGCCTGCGGCGAGGTGTCCGGCACAATCTCCTCCAACGNACCAGGAACTTGTAGAGCAGATGGACGGCCTGCGGCGAGGTGTCCGGCACAATCTCCTCCAACGGAATCGCTGGATTCTCCTTAAAGGTGATTTTATTGTAATCTGGTAACTCCACGATCTCCTGGAGAGAGAGAGAGAGAGAGAGAGAGAGAGAGAGAGAGAATGGCATCATTCTGGAAAAACTTTAGTGATGTGGAGCCTAAACGTCAGAGAAGCTCGTGACTGAAGGGTTGCCAGTTCAATTCTTGGACTGACAGGAGAAAACAGGGTTGGGGAGGTGAACGAGCACCATCTGCCCCTCCCTCATTATCACCACTGAGGTGCTCTTGAGCAAAGCAGCTCAAGGGGAACCCCCCCCAAATGCTCCTGTGAAGCTGCTCAGTAGCAGCACAGAGTCTGTGGATGTACTGGAAGCTTCCAGGGGTGTGTGTGTGTGTGTGTGTGTGTGTGTGTGTTAGTGTAATGATGCATGATGTCATGTGTCTGTGTATTATGTTTGTCTGTTTTATGTTTACCTGCCCAGGTACTGCAGATGGAAATTAGCTGTTAGCTAAATCTGCTACAAAGCATCTCTTCTGAAATTGAGATTAATGTTTTTTGTGCACGGCCCCTGTTCAATAAACTAAATAAAATAAAATAAAATTAAGTAAATAAATAAATAAATAGAATGGGAGGGGACGTGTGTCTTACAGGCCAGCTGTCCTGGTTGGGCGTCCCCAGCACTCTGAGGACACAGCACAGCTGCTCAATGTCATTTTCTCCAGGAAACAGAGGAGAGGAGTTTAAAAGCTCACCGAAAATACAGCCCACTGCCCTGAAACACACACACATCATCATCATCATCTTCTGGTTCCCTTTTATGAGGAACCAGGATACAGTTGAAGGTGGAGTTTTCGTTCTAAACGTAGGACTGTTACTTTTACAGATCAAACGTTTGAACACATGTTCTTGTGTACATGGGTCAGCCACAGAAGTTTGAGTATTATCAGTACTGTTTACAGTAGTTGCAATAGCAGTAGTACATGAAATAATATTATTTGTTGTAGTAGTAGTAATATTCTTACCACAGATCAACTCCCTCATCATACTTTCTGGCTCCGTAAAGCAGCTCAGGAGCTCTATACCACCTACACACACACACACACACACACACACATATTTTTTTAGAAAAGTGTGGAGAAGATAAAAACTGTCATACAGGAAACTGTGATATTAACAGTTTGTAAGATCACGAAAATAAAACAATTCATGCATTTCTCATTCTCCCACACACTCGCTCACTCACTCACTCACTCACTCACTCACTGGCTCGCTCATGGTGTTACCTGGTTGCCACCTGGTGGCTATAGAGTCTCTCTCCTCGCTCACTAAACAGTCTTGCCAGCCCAAAGTCAGCGATCTTCAGATGGCCTGATGAGCTGATGAGGAGGTTAGCTGGCTTCAGGTCCTACACACACACACACACACACTAGGGCTTTTATTTTGAAGAGCCAGAGGAGCATCATCTGGCTCACAGCCTAAATTGAAACTCCTGAGGACTCACTCTGTGCATGATGTTGTTGTGATGCAGGAAGGCCACACCTTTCAGCAGCATCATCATGTATCCTTTGACCTGGGCTGGGGTCAGAGGTCGCTCTGAGTTTCTGATGACCTCAGAAAGGTCAGAGAGCATGAAATCAAAAACCAGGACGAAGCCTGTTCCATGAGGGAAGACATCTTTTAACTTTACTACCTGAGGAGAGGAGAGGAGAGGAGAGGAGAGGAGAGGAAAGGAAAAAGGAGAGTGAGTGACAGTGTGATGATGACCTCCGACCTCCAGGTTTTGTCCTACCATCCTAATTATACTCACATACTGGTTATCCTCGATCTCCTGCAGGGCCTTGATCTCCCTCAGAGCCTGGTTGGGGATTCCGTCCTCCAGTCGTCTCAGAGCCACTTTCTTCAGAGCCACCGTCTCTCCTGTCTGACAGGTTTACAGGTGTGACTGCCCTCTACTGGACTTCAAGAGAAATGCCACTGGATTGTACCAGATAAAGTTCCAAAACATAAACCTTTTCCAATACAACACCTTTGCTGTTGTATTGGACTGTATTTTACTGAGAAATGTTTCTGATATTCTTATTCTGTCTAACATTATTTTTCAAGACTCATACAGTATATGGAGCCTACTGTTTATGTTTGATATATGTTTGTTTTCTCTATGTTGCAGTGATTTAATGTTTACTTGCTATTTGTTTGGCATTTACAATTGAATTTGTTGATTTGGGGGCAGCATTGCAACAAAAACCCTGACTTATAACATTAATAAGCAATGACGTCACTGAATTAGATGATGTAAAGTTTAATTACTGCTTTCTTTCTGTCTGAAGATGAAGATTACATGCCAAATCCCTAATGCCTATGCCACATTAATCTGATTGCCTGTTACCTCGATGTGTTTGGCCTTGAAGACGATGCCGTGGGCTCCTTCACCAATACGACCCAGGATGCTGTACTGCTCCATTCCTACAATACTGAGAAGCAGATTTATATTTAATAAACACAGAATCCTCAGATCCATGCTTTTAATCTCTACAAGTCAGATTTCCCCTACATGTCTGTGTTTCATTTTATACAGATTTTCCTGAAATTCAGCCATATGTATCTTTGCAAAATTGGTAACTAGACTAGGATTTAAAATAAAGTTATTGGAGTTTGACCATATGAATGGGTTTTCATTAGAAAAAGAAGACATTTGTAATGCAGCCATACATCCAGTCTTATTCTAATGATTTCCGGACATGCTAACAGCAACGCTAGCTACTGGCTAACGTTGCCTCGGTAACCTGCTGGCTAACAAACGCAGCTAGCTAAAATTCAATCTGCTCTACAGCAGCTGGTTAGCCTCCACTTTTATCCTACAGAAATTAAAACAGCATATGCTCACCTCCCATGCAGTATATGTCCCTCTTGATATACAAGACAATTTTGAGGAAAAGCTTCAAATGTATGCAACAGGAGCTAGCTTAAAGAGCATCTAGCGGTCCGCCATGTTTGTTTACAGTGACGTCATGCGCCTACTCCAAAGAACTGGAGAAAATAGAAACATTTTTCCTTTCATTTTTACTTATTTTTTGTTCTAATGTTTGCGTAGATTTGTTTGGGTAGATTATTTTTGTCTTTCAAACTATATTATAGATATTGCGTGGTAGCACTGTTGCCTTCTAAAAATATGTATCTACAAAAAGTGAATAAAGGAGACAGTTCTGTTCACACTTAGACACGTACTCAATACTGAATACAGCTGTCCCAAGTCTGACCAAGGTGTCAGTTATATATTTGGTTCGTTGTGTTTGTCACATTTCAGAAAACGTAAATACCACGTTCACCTAAACTGCATATGAAGGAGTGAATTTTGGGTGGCAAATAATTGGAATTTAAATATGATATAATAGAATAAACGCATTTATCTATTATTTAATTTTTGATCCATCCAATCAAAACGGAAGAAATTCTCACAATGTCTCACAATAAACAATAAATTACTATCTTTTCATTCTAATTCTATGGCTAAAATGGCTGGACTTTTATTTTGAAATTAGGAAGGTACTCGCTAACACGTATTTGTTCCTTTTCCGGTACGCAGCTGCTGTTTACGTGAGGATGCTATGCTAATTTAATCTGACAGATTCAGAGGAGCTAACGGAAATAATGTAGCTAGAAAACAGATGTATTTATGCCAGATTAATATCAGGTAGAAATACATATCAGCAGGTTAGCGCTGCTGAGAAGACTGAAGGTTTGTTTTAGAAAAAGGAACGTGAGGATGGCTCAGCTAGCTGATGCTAATGCTAACGTCGAGCAGAAAGTGCTACAGTATGAAACATTCATCAACGACGTGCTGAAGAGAGATTTACAGTAAGACAGTATGCAGCACTGCAGATTCTAAAGCTGTTCATGTTTACAACATTAATTGCTTTAAAATAGCCCCATGTTGGTGCTAATGCTAACACTGCACTTTTTTCCTCCAATTCAGCAGGACTAAACAATTTTACAGAAATCTGTTAAGATGTTTTTGAGATAGCCTGCTTCCTCATTGATAAAGGGAAACCAGAAGATGATGATGATGATGATGATGATGATGAGTGTGTGTGTTTTACAGGAAAGTGCTGGAGCAGAGAGATGGAGTATATGAGAAAATCTCTCAGTACTTGCAGCTGAAAAATACCATACAGAGTATACAGGTACACACACACACACGAGTATACATTTACAGTATCTGCGTGTATTTAAAGCTAGTTAGAAATCAGGGAGTCTGAATTTACTAAGAATTTTGGCTGTGGTCCCCATGGCTAGTGGAATCGGTGGAATTAAATACCTGAGTGTGTGATTGTGGTTCAGCTGAAGGTGTTTTTCTTCCTCCTGCAGGAATCTGGATCTCAGCACTTGAAGGCTGACGTTGATCTGGGCTGTAACTTCTACGTTCAGGCTGAAGTGTGAGCTGCTCCACTCACCGTTAACACTCTGATGATCACTCTGAACACCTGATAAATGAATCTGATAGAAAGTGCAGTTGAAGGACAGGAGCTTCCACAGCCCAAATTTCTAGACCTCATTAGTTATAATGAGCCTGATTTAATGCTGTGGCTGAATTGGGAGGCATGATTGATGTATCTGTTGGTTCTCAGCATCCCACAGTCCAGTGTGCATCTGTCAGCTGTTTCATGAAACGTGTAAATATATCACTGGAACTTAACTAGCTAATGAAAAAGTTGTCACATAACATGACAGGAATGGAATCAAATTGAAGTGATGTTGATATATATTTTACATTAACCTGTTAGTTTGTTCATCATGTGTTGAGGTGAAACGCCACAGCTCATCTTGCTCTTTGCCGTCTCTCAGCGAGGATTCATCCAGGATCTTTGTGGCGGTCGGTTACGGTTTCTTCGTGGAGATGAATCACGATGAAGCCCTGCGCTTCATCGACAAGAAAACTAGACAGCTCACCACGTGAGTTTATGATCACAGTAATTAATAATATTTAAACAATGACACCAGCAACAAGATGATAATGACCCTTTCAAAAAAATTGCAAAATGCTTTATAAAAACATGGAAAAACAGAAAATGTATCAAAAAAGAGTAACAATAAAATGACAGGAAGACACAGATTACAAAATATAGACATACATCATAAATTTATTTTTTTTTAAAAATTAAAAAATGCTGTATCTCTACAGTAACCACTGTCCAACAGCAGAGGGCAGCAACACAAAAGACATCGCTGTTTAATATTTCCTTTGAATCAACTTTGAAGTAAATTAAAAAACTAAAAAACTGTTTAATTCACTTTAACAGTTGTTAAAGTGAATAAAAAGTTAAAGTTGTGATTTATCACTTCTGTGCATCAGGTTGTGTATCGGTGTGTTTCCGTTCTTTCTGGAAGCTCTGTGATTCTTACTCTGACTTAAATATTCAAAGCCAAGAATACTTGTTGTTCTTGGCTTCATCCTTCAATCATGAAGAAATAAATTTATACAAAGATTTCCCAAAATTCAGCCTGACATATTTGACATCTTTGGGGCCTTTGCCATTTCTGACTACAATTAAAAATTAAGATCTGGGGGGACAAAACCCAGGAAAGATGAAGATGAAGTAAAATAAAATTGAGCTTGCTGCTAGGTGTAGTAATTGTTTTTAATGAGGAATGCTAACCATGCTAACATGTTTGAACTGTGTGTGTTTCAGCTTCACAGAGCAGCTGACCAAAGACTCTGCTAAGATTAAAGCCAACATCCGCATGGTGCTGGAGGTCAGTCCAACCTCTCTGCACACATCCATCCATCCATCCATCCATCTAGTCAGCTAGCTACAGATAACCATTTTGAACTGGTTACTAATGTGATTTTTTGCTGTAATTAGTCCCGACACAGACATGTTTTTTTGTGATTATTGAAGTCAGAAATGACTGAATAACAGGCATCAGCCAATCAGAAATGAGAGTTTTCTGTGACTGAGTTATAAGATTCACAGATTATTGAATAATCATACTCAGACGCTTCTGGTCAGTGTCGTTCATTCAGGTTTCTGGTCATTTTGAAGCTTCATTGTATGAGAAATCTGATTGGCTGCTGGCTTCTTCCTGTCCTCCTCAGGGTCTGCGGGAGCTGCAGGGTCTGACAGATCTCCCAGACAGCACGGGAAGAGAAGTTTTCTAGAGTTTTCCACATATTGGAGGATTCATCTCAGCACGGTTCAGCGAGGACACGCAGAATTAATACTGGACTTTTGCTGCACAAGAAAATGGACATTTTATTATTTTTGTAGCTTTGAAATGTGACTGCAATATAGACACATGTCCTCTTCCAGCCCCATTAAGAAATATACTTATTTCATGATAGGAATTTATTTTTTCCTTTCAGTTATTTCATTTTTGTTAATATTTTAAATGAAAGATCAAGAGGATAAACATAAAGACATTTTTTCACAGCCCATTTTGCTTTTATTTACCAAGNATGAAAGATCAAGAGGATAAACATAAAGACATTTTTTCACAGCCCATTTTGCTTTTATTTACCAAGATGCCAATATTTGACTGATGGATTAACTATCTGTTTCAAGTCTCCAATCTGATTTTCATAGGAATGAACTAAAATCAGGGTAAAAACTCATGATTAAAAGATGATCAGCAGTAAAAAGTTGTTGCTGTCTGGTTAAACTAAAAAATACCAAAGATATCAAAATACAATAAAATATCAAATAAAATAGGAAGCAGAACTGCTCAGCTGGTCCTCGGGATGCTCTGTCACCGCGGATGCAGTTGTCATGGAAACTGGATGCTGAATAGAGGCAGTGGCGTAAAGAAGCTGACAGATGACTCTTAAAATAGTCTCTGAGCAGGAACACTCACATACACTTCCTTAGTGAAGTGTTTTGGTTCCTCGATGAATTTTCATGTGACACTGACTCACAAACTGATTTGCTGCTGAATTACTGCAACTTTATTTGATGCTTCCTGTGAAACTTTGCAGGTTCGCTGAGATCAAACGCATCATGTGATCACACAGTCACGCCATCACCACAGGAAGAACAAAAACACAGCAAATGTCCAGGTGCCCAAAAACTGTGAAAAATTTAATTTTAAGGTGCGTGGACTACCTGAACATTTGATTTTGAAAGATTAGAGGATTTGGCAAAATAAGATGCAAACTAAAATATGGTTTTATGTTTTGGAAAATGGTTGGCAGTAACGTAACATGTATGTAGGTAGTATATATTGGGCTTAAACATAAAAAATCTCAGGTTAGTCCTTTAACCAGCCAATCACAGCCACTCTGTAAAATAAAACATATATTTTTATCAACAAGCTGTTAGTAGGTGTAGTCTGTTCAATGGTTTGCTCCAGGGCTCATCGGCAGAAGTTGTTGGTTTGACGCCTCGCTCTAGAGATCCTCATCAGTTGGTGATGACTGATCAACAGGAGCACGAGTATCATGTTGTGCTGACGTCATCAGGCTTAGCTCGCAGCAACGAGACATTCCCCAAGTCAAGTACACAGAATAACACCGGAAATTTGGTTATTTTCCTTGAAAATAAAAGTGGAAACTTTTTCAATTGGAAAACATCTTTCCAAGTCATCTGATGGATGTTTTCAATGAATGTTTCATATTCAGAAGCACAACTCTCTTCACAGAGGGATTAAAATGGGCTTTATATATTATCATGAAACATGCAGGGTTTTTTGTTTTTAATAACTTGCTGGATAATGAACTTTTTTTTTTTTTTAAAAGATTGTCTGAAATTAGAATTTATTATCCTGCATAACAATGAACAGCTAAGTTAAAAAGGTAAGTTTAAAGAGCAAATGGTATAAATAATATAACAAAAGAAATGTATTACAAAGATATGTTAATGTTAAAATCTGTGAGATATACTATATAAAGCTTGATTTTTTTCTGTGAGGTTTTAAAATGCTGTTCATTCTCTTTTCCAATTATCTGTAAGATATTTATGTGAATTCAGAATAAATATTTTGTTACTGTTGCTTTTTTCCACCAGTCTTTTTTGTGAAATAATATTGTGGGTGTCATATTTTAGAAAACAGAACAGATTTTATTATTCATATTTTCAAACTCATAGTCGCTCAAAGGGCTTAAAAATGTTTTATTTTGAAAGCATAACCGGAAATCTCGTTTGAAATACGGCTTACTTACTCTGCTTGAGGAAACGTTTGTTCAAACAGGAAGAAACTGGGAAAACTTAGCAAAAGGAGAAATTTTTGAGTTTTTATGTGTGTATTGAAGTGTGTGCTTCAAGAAAAGGCGACCAAGTGGATTTAATTCACTACTTTTTCTACGTGTAAGAGGATTTTTATCGTTTGTGGTGAACTCTTTAAAACAGGTCCGCAGTCAGTCAGTTTGGGGCTTGACGCACCAGCAGAATGCGGNGGGGGGGGGGGGGCTGTCACAGCAGCTAGGCTAGGCTAGGCTAGGCTAGGCTAGACTAGCTGCTTACCATAACAGCTTCAGCCGCCAGAAAACATGAACATGATAAAACTTAGCGTCGTCTAAAAAAAGTGACATCGTGGTTTATCCCGCTGCTTCAGAAGGCACCCAGACAACAGATAGCATTTCACCTTGAAAACTATCATGTGGCAGAGGCTAGTTAGCTTTAACAGCGTTAGCATTGCACACTAGCATGTTAGCATCAGCGCTCCTCAGCGTTTGTCAACACAGCCAGGTAGTGTCAACACGGATGGAGCGGAGGGAAAACCACGGAACTCATTTACACTTTCATGTGCAGACATATCTTTAGCTGTTAGTCCGAAACTATTTTACGTATTTTAAAAGAATTTTCATTATCAGTAAGCTATAAAGGCGTGAAGGCTTAAAGCGTGAATTACTGCTTTATGTGAGTCACAGATGGACTTTTTCCTGTGTTGTAGCAGCGCGCTCTGGTTAGCATTAGCATGGAGGCAGCACAGGCCAGCAGCTCAGCGCAGTTACATAACGCCAGCAGGTCTGACTCTGGAGCGAAGCTGCTGAACGCGTCTCTGCTCGCCTCTTCAACCCTCTGACAGCTGCAAACCCGCACAGAACCCGCAACTCCACGCACGGAGCATGGAGGACGTCTGAGCGCGCGGAGGGACAGAAAAGACTCGGATTAGGACGTAACATTTGTCTGAAGATGGATTCAAATCCGCTGATAAACGGTAAGAGATTCAGATGGTGATGTGCTCAAATCACACGCTGTGTTTACATGCTGGCGAGAGGTGTGTGTGTGTGTGTGTGTCTGAGGATGCAGCAGCAGTGTTGCAACAGGTGTGTTGAAGAAGCATTTTATCCCCCTGCTGAGGCCTGCAGCTCAGCCACACAGCTACTTGTGTGTGTGTGTGTGTTAGAGTGCTTTACACTGGATGTGATCGCTAAGTAGAAACCTGCAGCCTGTTGATCATCGTCCCACTTTCATCAAAAATATCTTTTGAGACTTATGATGATGATGATTTCAGCCTGTGTCTCTCTCTCTCCCTCTCCCTCTCACCCCTTTTCCTGTATTTCTACCCTGTCATACCTACAGTAAACACAACATCAGCACACAGGTGTCTCCTTAAGGTAGCATTGTTAAGGTGTGTCACAGGTAAAAGCCATGAAGCTCAGTGTGTTAATGAGCTGCTTCATGTTTACGCTTTTATACTGATTCATCTGCTGTTAAAGTGACACAGACATGTTAAATCAGCACAGGAAGCATGAAATCTGCCTTAGAGCTCCGCATTTAAGAGACTGACACACAGATAAGCAGTTGAGCCACACATTACTATATAGAGAGAGAGAGACGCAGAGCACAGACTTGAGGCTCAGTGCCACTAAAATGTGAGTGAGATCAGCTGAGAGGACTTAAAGGACCATACCATCTATTTTGCATGTTTGAGCCTAATAGATTCAGTTTTCATACATGTTACGTTACTAACAATCATTTCCCAAAGGATAAAACTGTATTTCAGCTTTCCTGATATTTTACAAACTCTCTTAATCTTTCAAAATCAAATATTCAAGTGATACACCCACCTTAAAAATCCATGTTTCTCCTGCTAATAGTTACACAGCCTTATGAAGTCATGGTCCTTTAAATTTTTCCATAAACGCAGGTCTTCTTTTGGGACTATATTCCCCAGTGGAGGCATACATTCACTCCACTTTTTATTGCACTTAAACACTAAAATTACATAACTTCTAAAAAAAACCTGAATACATGTGTTGTTGGTGATGATGGATTACCTATCCCAAGAACGTTTCAACTATCAACAAGTTGATTTTAATAGAATGAACTGAAACCAATGGAGGTCTGGAAGGTAGGAAAAAATTTTTAATTCACCGTTCCAGTAGTATGCTTTGGAAATGATTGCCAGTAATGTTATGTGTATGAAAATTGTATATATTTCACTCAAGCATGCAAAATGGGTGGTATGGTCCTTTAAATATCAAATTTATTGATCAATAACACGTGAGGAAAATACAGTTTAAAATGTCTCCCAGGTTTCATACCATTAAAATTTACCAGCAGAATGAAATAGGTAATAATTTTTGTGTGACGGTGTTTTTTTTTATGAATTTCTTCCCTGACATATAAATAAATACATAGAAATACATTAGTAACATAACTTTGGCGGTAACAGATGTTTATAAAAGAGGGAACATGAACATGGCTGCGTGATGACGTTCGCCCTTATTAACACTGTAAGATTGGTGCTGTGTTTTATGAATCCTGTCTAGTATCTTTTATAATAATTATATATTTAATTATTACAAAAGTAATACAGTAGTACAAAAGTAAAGTATTACAAAATTATTACCAAATTACATGATTACATGAATTATATGATTTCTATTAAAAATCAGCTTGCATAGATTTAAATCTTGCTGCACATAATCTATAAAATCGACATTTAGTCGCCTTTACATTTTTATTTTTTTAAATCAGCGGCTGTAAGTGCAGATTGATTTGTGTTATCACAGATTGGTTTGATGACATTGAAAGCAGTCAGTCATCGCCGTGATCATAAAACCTGTCTTGGGTCAGTGATGTAATGTTCACTTGTTGTCATGGCAACACTGACACTGATTTGAGTGTCAAAAGCAGTGGCATGCAGTGTCACGGCCGCGGATCAGACTCTGGAGCTCGTTATCTGTGGTGCAAAACTGAGTCACATGGAGGGAAAATCAGCGAGCTGCAGAAAACCACGCAGCGACATACAGGAAGTACTCATGGTGGAAGTTTTACTCGTGGTGGAAGTTTTACTTGTGGTCATTGTAGTACTCAGTGTTTCTCACAGCCTTGTACAACTTCTCACGATTGTGATTTAGTCAGATATTTAGAGTCAGAGATTTAGCCCAAGTCACAGCAAAGTCAGGAAAGTCTCGTCCAGGTCACTGATGTCATGTTCTAGTCTCTCATGTCACCTGATTCAGTAAATTTGCGATGGTCCAAGTCATTTCTGAGTTGCCTTTTAGTCAATAAGGCCACAAGTCTCCCAGGTGATGACTCAAGTCAAAAAAGTTAATCTAAGTCACTGCAGTCGTGTCCGAGTCACAGAGGTCACGACACGTGAATCTCCAATGTCAAATCCACGTCACTGAGGTCACGATGTCTAAGTCCTAGTCACAGTCATGTCCTGGTCCCCAAGGTCATATGTCAGTCATCCAAGTCACAATAGTAACACGAGTCACGTCTGAATCCAAGTCTCCAAATTCACTAAATTCACTAGTCAGTCAGGTCACCGAGTGCGTGTCTGAGATGCTAATGTCCAAGTCACTGCAGCCTTAGTAAAAAACTTAAAAAGTTGTGTCCAAGTCCTTAAGATGGGGTCAGAATCTCTGAGGTCAGGATATTTGAGTCTCCAGAGTCACGTCATAGTCACAGCCGAGTCCCGCGGCGGCGGCTGACCTCTGACATGCAGAGCAGAGGAGGCCGGCCGCTGACGTGGTTTTTGTGATGTGGAGCAAAACAGGCTGATGAAAAGATCAGAGAGGCGTTGCTGTGGAAAGTAACATTTAAGAAAACCTTCCTTTTGTTATATGAGCTGCCTGGCAGGGCGGTGATAAGCTGCTGCCTCCATTCAACAAACAGACGGTTCAGCTCTGTGTCTGAGTGTGTGTGTGATGTGTGTGTTTCTGTTTAAGTGTAGAACAGTGAGAGACTCTGTAGCAATCACTTTGCATGTTTGCTGCTTGTGAATCTGTTGGCCGAGTCGTTGCTACATTCAGAAAGTAAATGTTGATACTGAGGCTTTTTACTGAGGCGGCTGTTGCATAATTGCATGTTTGCTGCAACAAGCTGTCCTTCAAGTTTACTAAAGACAAACTGCCAATCAGAGAGAGACAGAGAGAGAGAGAGAGAGAGAGAGATTTGAATAAGTAATGGCCAATATAACCTTTTAATAATAACATGATATCTGAAGGCTATCCGGTTCTTATACAACCAAAGCCAGAGCTGTGTTTGCATCCTCAGCACTAAACCAGATCTGTTTCTGGTGGGCGTGGACTTCACCAGGGCTGCCCCTTGTCACCAATCCTGTTTCTGATCTGCATGGATATGATTTCAAGGTGCAGTCGGGGATTGGAGGGTGTCCAGTTTGGTGACCTCAGAATAGCATCTCTGCTTTTTGCAGATGATGTGGTTCTGCTGGCCTCATCAGATGATGACCTTCGACATGCACTGAGCAGGTTTGAAGCCGAGTGTGAAGCGACTGGGATGAGAATCAGCACCTCCAAGTCTGAGACCATGGTGCTCTGCCAGAAAAAGGTGGACTGTTCCCTCCAGGTTAGAGGGGAGTCGCTACCCCAGATAGAGGAGCTTAAGTATCTTGGGGTTTTGTTCACGATGGAGCGTGAGATTGATAGATGGATTGGTGCAGCGTCCGAAGTCCTACGGACGCTGTACCAGACCGTCGTGGTGAAGAGGGAGCTGAGCCAGAAGACGAGGCTCACAATTTACCAATCAACCTACGTTCCTATCCTCACCTATGGTCATGAGCTTTGGGTAGTGACCAAAAGGACAAGGTCACAGATACAAGCGGCAGAAATGAGGTTCCTCTGTAGGGTGTCTGGGCTCACTCTCAAGGACAGGGTGAGAANTACAAGCGGCAGAAATGAGGTTCCTCTGTAGGGTGTCTGGGCTCACTCTCAAGGACAGGGTGAGAACCTCGGACATCCTGAGGGACTCGGAGTAGAGCTGCTGCTCCTCCACATCCAAAGGAGTCAGTTGAGGAGGTTCGGGGACCTAGTAAGGATGGACCCTGGTCGTCTCCCAAGACCTCCCTAGGAAGGTCTTCCAGGCATGTCCAACTGGGAAGAGGCCCCAGGGAAGACCCAGGACACGTTGGAGGGATTACATCTCCCAGCTGGCCTGGGAACGCCTTGGAGTCCCCCTGGAGGAGTTAGAAGGCCTGGCCAGGGATAGGAACTGTGGGCCAGGCTGCTGAGTCTGCTGCTACCGCGACCCGGACCCAGATAAGCGGATGATGATGGATGGATGTCTGTCTGAAGGCATTTTTGCTATAACAGTATTCAAGACGATATGATCAGTGTAACACTGAGCAGTGTTGTCATGGTGATTTTAGAAGTAAACAACACTGTAAACTGTAACATCATGAGTAGAAGTAGAAACGGTTGAGCTGTACTTACCAGATAAACACGTTTACGCACTGAAAAGTCTTTTTGTGCAGCCGGTAATGCGACAACGTTTGTGTGTGTGTGAGGAGGCATAAAATAAAGATGAAAGTTAAATTTGTTCTTAAATTGCAGAAAAACAGTAAGCCTTATAAATCATTCAAATCTTACTGTTTGACTTTCTAGCAGCTGAATTTATTTATTTATTGTTTATTAAACAGGAACAAATACATAAAGTGTCACCACAGACAAATGTGGAAAATGCAACGTATTAAAAGACGTCTAGCTTAAGCTAATTTGCAGGCCTTGTTCCTGGTCAGACTTTTAAATACAGTAAAAAACACTTAATACAATTCATACAAAATACAGATTAAAACAAAGAATCAGATTTACATAAAAATTGTGTTTTTGTGATCATGTGACCTTATTAATGCTCACATCTCTGTCGTTGCTTCAGCCAGAGTTTGACTTTTGCATTAAACCCCTTCAGGTCTGTTTGAGACGTGATTTCTGCTGGTAAAGAGTGTGTGTGTGTGTGTGTGTGTGTGTGTGTGTGTGTGTGTGTGTGTGTGTTACTGAAAAGGGGACTTGCGGTCAAACATCCTAAACTTGTTCTGCTCATTGTTACTCCTCTTGTCATATTCCTGCTATAATCTCTCTGTTTAATGAGCTGAGACATGTTTCTGCAGCCAGCCCATTTAAACACTTAAAAACCAGTTTTAAAAATGAAAAACTTATAAACTTATCAAAATTCAGTAAATTATATATATATATATATTTTTTTTTTATTTTAGTGATTCCATTTTAGTGTTTCTGATCTAAAATTTTCAAATCTTGTTTGTAAAGTGATGATAAAGGTCTGATTATCGCTTCAGAGGCCTGGTACCGGGCAGCGCTGCAATAAGGATGACTCATCACTAATTTGATGTATGAATGTGACATTAGATTAATTGTGGCATATCTGGTATTGAAATACTTTTTATATATTAAAAGCTTCATAAACGTCTGGCTAAGGAGCAAATATCAGCATCCTGCTTTACTACATCGCTGCACTGCTCTTTTCACGTCTCTGTCTCTCTACCGCACTCATCCAGCATCCTTTCCCCTTGGTTACCATTGATGAAAGGTCCCTCACCATGGCGATGGTTTCCAGGGTGTTTGATGGGTCAGTTGCGTAATAGGTCAGCCGATGGTAATGAGGCTCATTTGCATGCCTGATTTGCATTGCTCTTTTACTCCTTAACTGTTTTATCTTGACCTTCATGGCGTTTAAGTTGGTCAGTATTTCACTTTCTGATGGAGAAGTGGATGAACTGAATAAATTGAATCTTGTTTGTGTGCTTGTGTGTGCGCGTGTCTGTCAGTTTAATGAAACAGACAGGTAGGTGGTTTTATAGACTTAAAATACTGCTTTAGTGTACATTCATCAAAATTTCTCTTTATCTGTTTATCTGGCTGCTTATCCAGACATTCACATAGATTTCTTCTTGTTTTTTTTTTTTTTTTTNTTTTTTTTTTTTTTTGTTTCTTTGGGTAACTTTTGTTGTTATTTTGTGATAAATTGCTGTAATGTAAGAATTATATTGTGGAGTTTATTGTGGATGATGCACAGCATGAGCGAGTGTAGCCTGAGGAGACGACATCAGGGGAATAATCTCCCAGGCATTTGACCTGAGATCATACGACTGCTGCTAAACTGCTTTATTCATCATTGTTCGTTCTTCTTTTGATTATTTTTGTGGCTTTATTCAGGAAATTGGCAACATTGCGAGCTTCACTAAATAATGCGCTGATGTGTTGCATTAATTCTTGCCACCACAAAATAAAAGCACAAATTCCTGAAAGAATAAAAAAGAGATCCGTTACTGTGCAGCATCTTTGCCTCCGCCTGCTGGTCGACCACACAGAATAACACCTGTCTGTCTTTAAATCCACCTGTCTGTCTTTAAATCCACCCGTCTGTCTTTAAATCCACCCGTCTATCTTTAAATCCACCTGTGTATCTTTAAATCCACCTGTCTGTGTTTAAATCCACCTGTCTGTGTTTAAATCCACCTGTCTGTCTTTAAATCACCTGTGTATCTTTAAATCCACCTGTCTGTCTTTAAATTTACCTGTCTGTCTTTAAATCCACCTGTTTGTCTTTAAATCACCTGTGTATCTTTAAATCCACCTGTCTGTCTTTAAATTTACCTGTCTGTCTTTAAATCCACCTGTTTGTCTTTAAATCCACCTGTCTGTCTTTAAATCCACCTGTCTGTCATTAAATCCACCTGCGTATCTTTAAATCCACCTGTCTGGCTTTAAATCCACCTGTTTGTCTTTAAATCCACCTGTTTGTCTTTAAATTTACCTGTCTGTCTTTAAATCCACCCGTCTGTCTTTAAATCCACCCGTTTGTCTTTAAATCTACCCGTCTATCTTTAAATCCACCTGCCTGTCTTTAAATCCACCTGTGTATCTTTAAATCCACCTGCCTGTCTTTAAATCCACCTGTGTATCTTTAAATCCACCTGTTTGTCTTTAAATCCACCTGTGTATCTTTGAATCCACCTGCCTGTCTTTAAATCCACCTGTGTATCTTTAAATCCACCTGTCTGTCTTGCAGCCATGGACCCATCCATCACTCTGTGGCAGTTCTTGCTCCACCTGCTGGAGGACCAGCGGCAGCGCCACCTGATCTCCTGGACAGGTGAGGACGGCGAGTTCAAGCTGCTGGATGCGGAGGAGGTGGCCAGGCTGTGGGGGCTCCGCAAGAACAAACACAACATGAACTACGACAAGCTGAGCCGCGCACTGCGGTACTACTACGACAAGGTACTACAAAAACACCAGGGATGGGGAAATTAATGATTCATTAATCAACAGAAATATTGTAATGGGCTTGTCTTTATAAAGTCCTTTACAAAGTCATATTTTCAGAATAAGATGATTTTCTTTCCAACAAGAAGTTTCTACCATGTGGCTGAAGCATGAATAACATGCAAACATCTTATAACATGTCAACCAAGCTAGTTTTCTGCTCTGAACTCAGTAAAAGTGTTAGTTAACCCAAAAAAGAGTAAATTATGAAAATAAGTGGAATGAATCCATTACAAAATAAAGTTACTCCTTTAATATAAAATAAATCAAATCAATTCAGTTGTTGTTCTCTCGTTTCTGTGACAAACTAAAGAAACAGTTCAATAAAGCAGATTAATTAATTAATAAATAATTAATTAGTTAATTTATTAATTGATCACAGCCCGAGAAACAAAAAATACACTTTTACTGCTAATATTACTGCAAAATACGAGTTATAAAAGTAGTACTACTAGTGTCATTAATACATTTCATGCTGCTCTCCTCACTCAGAACATCATAAAGAAAGTGAGCGGACAGAAGTTCGTGTATAAGTTTGTAAGTCATCCCGACCCCTCCCTGCCTGAGGGGATACGCAACGGGGAGGAGGGTCAGCAGCGGGATGGCTCTGANACCCCTCCCTGCCTGAGGGGATACGCAACGGGGAGGAGGGTCAGCAGCGGGATGGCTCTGACCCAAATAACCAATGCCTGATCAGCGTGGCCTCCACCTGTCCATCAAAGGTCTTACCTCAGGTACAGACTGACTTCCTGTTTTGCTTCTCGGCCGTCATGCAAAATCATTGTTGTATAAAATACTCATGCTCTTCTAGTTGTGTAATTTATGTGTATATTTAATTTTTAAAAAAACACAAATATTGGTATTTTTTTTAGAGAAGAAGACAACAATAGTTGGATTTGTTAATCAGATATACTTTCTAAGGGTCATGGATGTTAATATTTAATGAATTACCGTATAAAGATGCATATTAATTGACTGATGGGTTGATTGATTGATTGACAGCGAACGTCCCCGAGCATCTCCCAGAAAAGCTCCCGGAATGACTACATGAAGTCCGGCCTCTACTCCACCTTCACCATCCAATCACTGCAGGCTGCACCCAACCCACGGCCAATCAAAGCAGAGCTGCTGTTGGCACAAGACCCCACCCCCAAAGTTGATCGGACGGCCAGAGAGGTAGAATAAATAATAAAAAATCAAAAAAATTGAGCTGAGTTCTGCAAGTTCTCCTCTCCTCTCCTCTCCTCAGGTGTGTGTATTGTCAGAGTCTAAGTGCTCGCCATCAATAGGTGGCGCTGTAGATTCTGTTCTGCAGGTGATCGTCTCTCAGCCATCTCCATGTCCAACTCCAGCTCTCAGTCCCCAGATACCAACCAACGTCACTAGCCAATCACAGGTCAGTATGAGAGAGAGAGAGAGAGAGAGAGAGAGAGTGTTTTGGTTAGTTATTGATTATTGTTCTTTCTCTTTTTCCTTCCCAGAATCCTCCTGCTGCTCCTCTTAACGACCCTCCCCACATTTACCTGACCAGTGTCGGCGATCCGTCCTCCCTCATCCCTTTGGGTCCAGTTGCGGGGTCAGTCGCTCCGGTCCCGCCCCCCCACATCTCATTGGGCCCCCAGCAGGATGACTGTGGAGGAATCTCCAACACTGCCAACTTCCCTCCTCACCCCCACACTGCTCCTCAACCTGCCCATCCTCCTTCAGTCTTCGTCATCATTAACCCCCCTCCTCCCCCCCAGCAGCAGCAGCAGCAGCAGGCAGCCATGGCGANTTCGTCATCATTAACCCCCCTCCTCCCCCCCAGCAGCAGCAGCAGCAGCAGGCAGCCATGGCGACAGCGCCTCCCTCTGTGGCTCCCCTCTCTGTTCCGCCCACCGCTGCACCTCCTCCTCCTATTGTGATCAAGGAGGAGAGCCTTCTGTCAGAGGAGGAGCTGCTGGAGATGGTGTCGCTGGAGGAAAAAGAGGTGGAGGAGGTAGGAGGAGGAGGGGGCATAAACACCGACACAGAAACATCCTAAAAACATACATTACTTTAAGCTATAATGTTTTTAATGTTACCATAGTTCATTTCAGCTGTGGAGACTCCTGATTGGTTTATAGAGTCACACAGTCTGTGCTTATAAAAATGAAAACTTCATACCTGCTGCAGGTGGAGTCGTGGGATTTTCAGGTTTCAGGTCTGAGTAAAGACCTTCAGACTGATCCTCTGCCTGTTTTTCAGCTGCCGGCAGTCTGTGACTCAGGAGAACCAGAGCCTCCTCTCACCATCGTGGAGAGCCCGCCCCCTCCCTGCATGGAGCCTGAGGTCAGAGGTCACCAACCTGCAGGGGAGGGTGGAGTGGAGGGGGAGGGAAGGGTCACGTTAACAGGTAAAAAAAANAAAAAAAAAAAAAAAAAAAAAAAGTTCACATAAGAAGTAAACATTAAAGGACTATACCACCCATTTTGCATGTTAGAGCCTAATATATTCAGTTTTCATACATGTTACGTTACTGCCAATCATTTCCCAAAGGATAAAACTGTATTTCAGCTTTCCTGATATTTTGCAAAATCTCTTAATCAAAATCAAAATCAAATATTCAAGTGATACACCCACCTTAAAAATCCATGTTTCTCCTGCTAATAGTTACACAGCCTTATGAAGTCACGGTCCTTTAAATTTTTCCATAAACGCAGGTCTTCTTTTGGGACTATATTCCCTGGTGGAGGCATACATTCACTCCACACTTTTTATTGAGCTTAAACACTAAAATTACATAACTTCTAAAAAAACCTGAATACACGTCTTGTTGGTGATGATGGATTACCTATCCCAAGAACATTTCAAGTATCAACAAGTTGATTTTAATAGCAGAATGAACTGAAACCAATGAAGGTCTGGAAGGTAGGAAAAACATTTTACTTCACTGTTCCAGTAGTATGCTTTGGAAAATGATTGTCAGTAACGTTACATGTATGAAAATTGAATGTATTAGGCTCAACCATGCAAAATATCTGGTATGGTCCTTTAAGCTACACTTTAAGCTTAATGCTAATATTGCAGGCTAGTATTATAATGACAACATGCTAACTTGCCATCTTTAGCATGCAAACTAGAAATCTGTTAACATGTTAAATCACATGCAATTAGCATCCTGATTGTCAGTAACATTACGTGTATGAAAATTGAATATATTAGGCTCAAACATGCAAAATGGTGGTATGGTCCTTTAAAAATAATAAATTTCTTCCCTCTGAAATATTTCCGTCTGATCTGTGTCAGTTCATTACTGTGATTTTCAATAAAATTTTCATTTTAAAAAAGACATGTTTCCAAATCATATTTAGAAAATAAGGTAATATAAAATATGCAAATACATAAAGTATCATAATCTCTCTCTCTCTCTCTCTCTCTCTCTCTCTCTCTCTCTCTCTCTCTCACTCACTCAGATGTCCCTCCAGTGACATCGTTATCAGTCATGACCCCTGCGGTGACCTCAGACTCTGCTCCTCCCAAACCGAAGAAGCCCCGGGGTCTGGAGCTGCCCTCCTCCCCCACGCTGCCGCCCGGCCTCTCGCTGGATAAGGTGCGTGTTTCATAAAAATAATAATAATGACAGCGTTAGTCGTCCATCCAACACTTCTGTCCATAGTAAAATTTCTTAACAACTATTCTGATGGATTTTCATGAAATTTGCTACGAGACATTTTTGGTCCCCAGAGGATTTCAACTACTTTTCAACTACTTTTGCCAAAACCTGCAGATGCCCTGATACAGCACCACCAAAAATTTCAACCATCAGTATTTCACAACATTTAGCAAAATCTGCACACTTTTTGTCAAAATTTAGCTCATGAAAAGATCATTTTAAACCAATGACGATGCTAACGTTGGCATGCTAATATTAGCATTCAGCTAAAATCACAGCGCTGAGCTACAGAGGAGCTCAAACAATACCTTTACGTGCTAAACTCTGATTTTTTGTTGATGAAGCTAATATGTAAGACGTGTACATGATTTATTGATTCACCAAATATACATCATGCATAATCGGACAAAGGCGACTTACTATGAGTATAATGTTTACCTGCCCAAATAAATCAATTTACAGTCGCCTAATTGAGGTCTGTTACACTGAGTATTCACTCCCATTTATGCCGATTTCAGTCTAATTATGATGTTTCCATGACTTAAAATAAAAACAGATTTTAGTTTAGATTTTAAGTTTAAACATGCATGTACTTTGTGAATGGCTGACATTAGAGGATTAAAATAATAGTTGGCATAGTAGCACTGTAGCATTAGAAGTAGCAGTAGTAGGGCTGGGGGCGTTGTAGCCTAAAAATAAAATCTCGGTTTTATTTTTTTCACGCTGATGGCCGATTCTCAATTTTAATCTTGATTTTTCTCATTTTTCTCTAACAAAAAAAAACAAACAATCAAGCCATAATGCAAATAAGTATTTTCTTTGTTAAAATAATAAAAACAAGTAATGATACTTTTTTTTTTTAACTGTATTTTTTTTTGCAGGTCTTTGACAATACAATACAGTAATACCATANCTTTTTTTTTTTAACTGTATTTTTTTTTGCAGGTCTTTGACAATACAATACAGTAATACCATACCATAATGCAGTAATTTGTGAAACCAAGCTGTCCCCCTTTTTTTTCTGAGAACTTAAAAAGAAAAAAAAAAATCAAACAATAAAAACTAAAATCAGCAGGAAGTACATTTACCTCATTACACACTCTACAGATACACACAGAGTAACAAATACAGTACCTATCCATCACATCAAACAGCACAGAAGTTCCAGATGGATCCTCTGAGTCACCACCGGCCGCCAGACTTTAATAAATCAATAAATAAATATCAATCAATAAATCAATATTGTCATGTAAGATGAACGTTTTCCAGTGGGAGAATTTTTAATATTTCCTCATATCAGTCCTCCATCATGGGCGCATTCTCAGAGATCCCGTGTTTCAGAATCACTTTTGTAATGATATAAATAAAATTGTAGGGCTTTCAAAAAAAAAAAAAAAAAAAAANAAAACTTTAAAATAAAAATAAAAGCTTTTTACAGCGAGTTACAGATCGTTGGAGGAACGAGCCTGTCTGCTGCTTCAGGCTCTGGCATGTTAAAATATTCCACTCGACATTTCCTTTCTTAGAAATGAGCTCATCTTCAGTCAACGTGTTTGCTGACATCAGACCTGCTGAAAGCTTTGTGGGCGTGGCTGATGGGCGGGGCTTACTTGACAGGGAGTGACCCATTACCGCATTTCCCATTAAAAATAGTTAGATATTAGTTGTTTTTGTTTTTTTTTTAACAAAAATAAATTCCAATTTGGAGCCTTTTTACACATCATGCTTTATCACCCAGCCCTAAGCGGTAGCACTGAAAGCAGTAGTAGAAGTAGTATTTGTTGGTGTTTTCTGTTCAGTCAGCAGCTGGATCTGATGGGAACTTCTATCAGTCTTCACGGAGCGTCCCTAACAACCTGCTGTGTGTTTCCTGTGTCCTGTGCAGGTTAATGCTGCTGTTAACAGCTTACTGGCTCCTGGATCAGCAACCAACACGCTCACCCCGACTGTCATCACCTCCCACGCTCTGGTAAACAGTGTGTGTGAGAGAGACACACACTCATAAATACACACACATATAAAGAAGAAAATCATGTTTTGCTGATGAATTGTTATTTCTTTGTTGTTTTCTTCAGACTCCGGTCTTGTTGACTCCCAGTCCTCTTCCCTCCACTATTCATTTCTGGAGCACGCTCAGTCCCATCGCTCCTCGCTCTCCGGCGAAGCTCTCCTTCCAGGTAACAAACCGAGTCTCTGAACTGTTAGACTGAGTAGTTTTGTGTTGTTAAAGCGTGAGATTTACAGTCCTACAGAAAACACAAACTACCATATAAACCCGTATATAACCCTAATGTTATTCCATCAATTTATTTGTTTATCAAATTACCTGTTTTTCTGGGTATTGTCATAGTATTCCTGTGATTTCCTGTGATTTGAAAATAATCCACGTACCTGTGAACATTATTTCAGCAGCTGATTACTGTAACCAGCATTAGCTGATATTAACTTTCCCGGACTCCTCTTGCTATTAGCTTCTTGCTAATAAAGCACAAAACATGTTGAACAAGGCTATCAAATAACGTTATCACACCGGTATATGAAACAGCACTTTTATCAGGTCATCTCTGATTGGCCCATTCTTTGACCAATCACAGCAGAGCTTACTGGCCACTGCAAAATGTGCTGAATAAGATGTTTAGTCAGGAAATATCTCATTCTAAGGTATGATTTAAACTACAGCAGTTTCCATGGGAAATGGAAATGGGTAGTGTTTCCACCCCTGGAAATTTCCTTCTCTGTGATCTGATTTGAATTTCTCCTGTATAAGCCAACCTGCGATTTGCTTTGTGAAATTTGGTAATAAAAATTCTGCGTATATTCGAGTACATACAGTGTCCAAGATGCTAGAAAACAAAGCTGAATGATAAAATCAGAAATCGTGATTAACATTAACACAGTCTGAATAAAAATAAAAATGACTGAAACTGCAAAAACACAGTTTCTAACACACACGCTGTGCACTGTGTGTACCTGTACCTGATCCAGGTCTCACTCACACACACACACACACACACACACACACACACACACACAGAGCTGTCTCTGTCGTTTTCTGGCTCAGATCTCGTCACCATCTGTTCTCCGATCACACTCGCATGCACACGGTTCACTTTCAGGTTATTAAAATGAGCATAAACTCCTCCTTCACACGAGTCTGCCGGGTCAAACTGTCCTGACATCACCGTTCATCTGATGTCCACATCAGCCAATAAGAAAGCAGCGCTTATTTATTTAACAAGTCACACATGAAGGAAGTTCACAGAGAATTTATTTATGGATCTGTAAATATTTATACCTCTGAATGATATTTTTGATTAGTTCACATTTTGTTTTACTTCTTTGCTGGTTTATATAATGTAGATTTTTTTTTTTTTTTTTTTTTNTTTTTTTTTTTTTTTTTTTAATTTGAGCTGGCCTGAGAGTGGCAGACATGCAGTGCTGCTGCCCCCTGCTGGCCATTCTTTAGACTACAACAACACATTTTTATTGTTTGAAACAGGTGAAGTGAATAGGACATGCTGTTATATACCGACGATGCTGTTAATATACTGTTAATACAGTTAGAGCTGAAACAAATTCATGATTTATTATTTAATTGATGCTTTAGCTGGATTTTTACAGTTGAAATCCACAGCTAAATGCTACTGCTGCTGTTTTATGAATCACTAAATGGATCAGAACCAAATATATTTCAGATCTGCTTCTGTGTTCTGAACCTCCAGACTCTAAGCTGGTCTGGTTCTGCTCTGCTTCCTGTTCCTCACATCAGAACTAAACACGGGGAAACAGCATTTACTTTCTATTTGGAACAAACTTCCAGAAACTCTAAGGTCAAAGGTCAGCCACATCACTGGGCTCTTTCAAACATTTCTGTTCATGACTGGCTTTTATTAAACCTAAGGGTATTTATTTTTGCACTGTAGCACTTCTTTAGGCTCTTAAACTTTTAATTTCATTGTTTGAAATGTCTTCAACCCTTTAAATTTTATCTTCCTTTTCTTTATTTCAGTTCTATGTTTTTTTTCTCATATGGATATAAAGCACTTTAGATTAGCTCTGTGTCTGAATGCTTAGAAATAAACTTGCCTAATTCACTTCTGGGTTTTAGCGTCTTCACATCTATTCAGCTTCAGTTTTAAAGAAGGTAGAGAAAATGATAAACGTGCAGTTTTTTATTTATTTATTTATTTATTTTTTTGTCTCTCTCTGCAGTTTCCCACTAATGGCAGCAATCAGATCCACATCCCAGCTCTGAGTGTGGATGGTCTCTCCACCCCTGTTGTTCTCTCTCCAGGACCTCAGAAACCCTGAGCTCCCTGCCCACCTTTCAGGGCTTCTCTCTGGGCATGGCCTCAACCCAAAGTCTCCTGAAGCTGCTGGAGCACCAGAGGTTGACTCTGAAACTCACCAGTAAAAGCAGTAAATGTAGTTTTTAAGCAGCGTTGCTGCTGAGAGGTAAGACTATTGACCTGGGAAACAAAGCGTGGAGACACTTTGTAGGCACCAATAATATGTCTGATCTGACGGAGACGTCGTCCAAACCAGACAGAAAGAAGTTTCGGTGAACGTTGGAGATTCCAGCGCCTCGGAAAACTTTTTCTTCCATCAGTGCAGAAGATGGTTTTTGTCATGTAGTCAACTCTGTTATCCAGAGGAACTTCTAGAGAGAGAGAGAGCAGGTCGACATTTGGGCTTTATCCCAGTCCTCCTGCTTCCTCTTTGGAGTCATCCTCAGTTTGGAGTTGAGAGCTACAAGAAGTTTTGGTGAAATAACTTCGCTATGAAGCGGACGCCACTTGTATGCAGCATCAGAAACCAGCAGCGGCATGGAAATCTTCATCATGTGAAGAAGTGGCCTAATTAATGGAGCAAGGGAGGAGGAAGTAGGGCTAAACTTAAAAAAAAAAAAAGAAGAAATAACAGAAATAATGCCAAATGTCCATTTTAATCACCAGAGCCCAAAGTTGTGTCTGTGAACTGTTTATTAATCTGACCAACTGTCAAAAAAATCCAAAGGGATTTGTCTGAGGATTTCCAACAGGAAATCCTCAGACTGGATCAGTGCCAGAAACAAACTGATGATGATGATGATGATCAGACGTCTAACTTGTCTTTGGTTATTTTCTGTTAAATGATGGATGATTTCACTCTCAGAGTGAGACGGAGACGTTTGTTTAGAGTCACGTTTCCTAAACATCCCCTTTGCTGAGGAAAGCTGCGGGATTATTCTAACTTGTGCTTTTTTTTTTTTTTGNTTTTTTTTTTTTTTGGGTGGATGTCACTGATCCTGACTTGCATGGATCCGCCTCTGAAGCTGAATATTCAGACATGTGAGGAAGCGTAAGGAGGCTCGTCCTCCTCGCCGCCGGGCTGAGAGCTGGATTCATCTGGAATCTTTCACAGGGGATTTCTGTTGTCTTTTTTTTCTTTTTTTTTTTAGTAAAGTCTTCTTGTTATTTATTTCAGTTNGATTTCTGTTGTCTTTTTTTTCTTTTTTTTTTTAGTAAAGTCTTCTTGTTATTTATTTCAGTTTTTAGTTTATCTTCCTCTGGAGATTCCTTCATATTTTTTGACTCCAACACCGAACTCTTCGGTGTGAAAAGTGTGTTTTTGATTGTCCTGTGGTCACTTTTACTCTATTAAACCGACACGGTTGGTTTTGTAAATTGACCATCTTTCATGTTGATGATTTGTGAAACTCTGGCTGCAGAGCTTCAGCTTCTAAAACGACTTTAATGTCCATTAAAGGGCTTTACCTTTGCGCTTATTGGCTGCTCTGAAAAGGCCGCTCTTGGTGCCGCACGGATTATTATTGGACCGATTTCCTCCATGTCGGTTTAAATTGACCAATTACAGACGGGGAAAGGTGATTCACCTGAGCTGCAGCTGCTCAGATTTTCAGCCTTGTGCATCGTGTTATTTTAATGTGAGTGTTTTTTACACAGCCAAGCTATTTCTATATAAAAATGTATATATTTTCTAAAGGAGTCGCTGACGTGGAAGAAGAGGGCGACTTTAACACGTCCGAGCTGGAACTGGACTGTTTTCTTGAGATGCTGGAGGAGAAACGAAAGCTTTTAAAGTGATAAAGAGAAATATACCAGACTGGATTTTTATGGTTATATTGGGAACACGCTCACATTCCTTTTTACCTTCGAGAGTCACGAATCGACTCTTTAAACCATCAATAAATGGTTATTATTTACATTTTTATTCATTCCAAATGTTGATTTTTGCTAGAAGATGGATCGACGAATCTCTTTTCTACGTTTTTCTCAAAGCGTGTGAAGATCATCAAATCGGCAGAAATGTAGCCGCAAGTCTGCAGTGCAGAGTTTTTACATTAAAATGAAGCTAATATTTCATTGCAATGCATGAAATTTAGCATTGTTGCCATCATGTTTGCCAGACCAACATTCTGTGATGATAAATCCATCAGACAGAAATCCAGACATTAGCAGCGACATTGTGATGTCATCACAGGAAACAACAGCAGAGTTCCTGCAAGTTTTAAAGAGTAACTTAACTCCACTATTTTAGCCTCCTTCACATATTAAAAAATGGACTTAAAGGACCATACCACCCATTTTGCATGTTTGAGCCTAATATATTCATTTTTCATACATGTAA
>VXCM01004040.1:2500-37946 GCA_014773175.1 Lucifuga dentata
TTGCTGACGTCTTACTTCTAAAGCACTCGAGTGGAGTCAGCTTTTATTTTGGTAAATCACCAACTCTGCAGGAAGTTCAGGCTCAGTTCACTCATCTCTGTGTGCCACCAACTCCCCACTCACCTCCCAGGTTATAGCATAACTTATATTATAGTCCGGTCAGCTGGGGACGTTCAGCACAGCCGTGATTGAAGCTGACTCCGCTTCACTGCATCAATACATTCTGTAAGCAATGCCTTTCACATATTCTTACCACACGCTGCTCTAAACTTCATTTCACACGCTGTTCTCAGAATACGGAATAAACAGAATAAAACGCCACAGTTTGCTCAATTTTAAGCATTATTATATTTACCGGCTACTTTCCCTGTAGCTCAAGCCTCTTTTAAAGGCTGAATTAAATCATTTGAACAACCGGAGGGCAGAAATACTCATAGAAACATCCAGCAGACACAGAGCAACATGAGTATCCCACCTGAAATTCAGTATTCACTTATGTTTTAGCTCTGTTTTGGTCTGATAAAATAAATATCTGGATCTTTATCTTGCTCAATGTTTAATTTATTTTTCATCAGCTACTCTTAATTCATCTCCATGTTCTTTGGTAGCATTTGGCGTCTCGTCTGACATTGTTTGCTGAAAAACGTACCTGTGTTTTTTTAAATATAAGAACCGTGAAACTCAACCAGTTATTTTTGTTGCAGGAGTGAAACAGAAAAAAAAAAGATGTTATGAATCGTTATGAAGCTCAGGAATAAAACTGTTATGATATATGATTATAATTCGATTATAATGCAGCCAGAATCCAGATAACGAGAATGCTTTTAACACAAGCTGGGCCTGTATGAGTGACCCTTTCAGGTGACACAGACTTGATTGATTCAGTGGTAATTTAAAAAATGTTGCTTAATGGAGCTTCACTTTTACGGTGACCTCTCCATACTGAGGAACTTTTCAGCTATTAGGTCATTTAATTTGGGTTAAAGCCAACAATGTGAGCAGAACAAGAACAAAAAACAGAAAAAATTTGTTGCACAGTATGAAAGTTGTACTGATGTACCATATTAATGTGTGTGTGGTGTGTGTGTGTGTGTGTGTGTGTGTGTGTGTGTGTGTGTGTGTGTAGGAGATGACCCATTCCTGGCCTCCTCCTCTGACGGCCATACACACTCCTGGAAAGGCGGATCAGACCAAATTTCCCATCCCTAACAAGGTTAGTAATGTACTCTATCACCGTTAAAACAAACATTGTCACATCACCATGGCAACAGTGACTTATTTACATAATTCAACTTTTTGTTTTACATTCCTACTTCATAATTCACTTATTTATTTTCTGTTTTTACTTAATTACTTAATTACATTTTTTTAACTATAGGCTTCTATGAAATTTTCCTGTTTTCTTTTTTCTTCCGTTTCCTGTTTCTATTGTTATCTGGATCCATGTCAGTTAGATAATCATATCAGCTTATTGTGCTTTTTGTACGTAGCTAAACATGGGCTATTAATAAGCTTGCCATATTTACATGAACATTTCATTATGAATCAACCTTTATTTTAAAATACACCTTGGTCTGTTAGACTGTTAATAAAGCATTTCCATTTCCTTAACCTGTGTATATGTAAATGTTAAATTCCTTAGAAAACCTACATTTTATAATATATATTCTATAATATAATACACAAAGAGAAAGTAGTACAGACAGTTTAACCATGTGCTCTTTTCATCACATGGATGATTTTATTGAAACTGTAAGTTAAGTATGTTTCTCTTTCTGATGAATTACTTTTTCTAATCATTCACTGTCACTGTTTTTCACTGTTGATCTTCTTAAAAATCTCAGATTAAAGGACTATACCAACCATTTTGCATGTCTGAGCCTAATATATTCAATTTTCATACATGTAACGTTACTGACAATCATTTCCAAAGCATACTACTGGAACGGTGAATTAAAAATGTTTTTCCTACCTTCCAGACCTCCATTGGTTTCAGTTCATTCTGCTATTAAAATCAACTTGTTGATACTTGAAACGTTCTTGGGATAGGTAATCCATCATCACCAACAAGACGTGTATTCAGGTTTTTTTTAAAAGTTATGTAATTTTAGTGTTTAAGCTCAATAAAAAGCGTGGAGTGAACGTATGCCTCCACCGGGGAATATAGTCCCAAAAGAAGACCCTGCATTTATAGAAAAATTTAAAGGACCATGACTTCATAAGGCTGCGTAACTATTAGCAGGAGAAACATGGATTTTTAAGGTGGATGAATTTGAGGTGGCTTTAAGGTGGCTTGAATATTTGATTTTGAAAGATTAAGAGATTTAGCAAAATATCAGGTAAGCTGAAATACGGTTTTATCCTTTGGGAAATGACTGTCAGTAACGTAATATGTATGAAAATTGAANTAAGCTGAAATACGGTTTTATCCTTTGGGAAATGACTGTCAGTAACGTAATATGTATGAAAATTGAAGAGATTAGGCTCAAATATGCAAAATGGGTGGTACAGTCCTTTAAACTCTTCCAGTTTGCATTACTTCCTGTTTGACTAATTTCTCCTGATAAATGAACCAGAGGCTCTGAGCACTTCCTTTTCCTGTTTCTGTGTTTGAGCGTGAGGCTGGAAAAAGCTTTGAAACGGCTGAAAAACCTTCATTCAAGGAGTTTTTACAACTAGTTTGTTTTGAGCATTTTTTTCCGGACGCTAAAGCATTTTCCCCTTCAGTTTGGTTTGCCTGGGTAAATGCAGCAATTGAACTGAGGAACCAATCGGACTGAGACCACCTAGCAAGAGAAAAACGAACCAAGAAAAACATATAGAAAATAACAACTTCATATATTGAAAAAGCTTAAAAAAAAAAGACTTTTACTTCTTATGCTGTTTGATGGGAAAGAAACACCACAGTAATGACTTTAAAAAAAATTAAAAAAACAAGAAGGGCGTCCTCGGGCCATGTTTTCGTCAAAATGGGTTCATAACTTTTTGAGTAACGGAGCCTAACCTGACTTAAAGGTTTCAACTTTAGAAGAGAGCTAATGGAGAAGTTTAAATGTATACCATGATGCTTTATGACACGTAATTTCAATTTTGTAGATATTTGTCACTTTAAACCACGCGTAAAGATTATAATCAGCATTTATATCAGACACCATCCAGGCTGAAATAACAGATGGTACTTTTTGCCACTTCAAGCGCTTTCCTGAATCACTTTTGTAATATGCAAAAAGTCCCCTCTGCTGATGACATAAAACAGCAACACAAACACCGAGGCAGTAAATCTGACTCAGGAGGTAATGAATTAGCAGAGTCGAGCTGATGAATTCAGCCTTTGGTGTCACGCTAACCTCAGCAACACGTTTGAAGAACGAGGTGAAGTGTTGACTCAGAAAAGATGAGAAGATGTGAAATCTGTGAAAGAGCTTCATTCCACGACTCTGAAATCAATAATGACATCTGCTGGGTTTACTTCATTCAACATCTCTCTCTTTCTCTCTCTCTCCTCTCTGTAGGAGTCGCAGCATGTGACCTCAGGCTACAGCACCCAGAGTAAGTTAGCGAGCATCAACGCTCACATAAAATCTCTGTGATGATTAACATCAGCCAGGCCATAAAGGCGATGCCAGCCTCGGCAGAATAAAACCGAAAAAGCAACTGATGTTTGATGGAATTCAGAGCAGCAGAGTTCAGATAAGATCACGAAGTCTATGCGTCTTATTATTTTAAAAAAAGACTCATTTGTATTGCTGCGCTATTATAGTTATTTTCAGTATAATGATCAAAAACAACAAGGTGCTGAAAGGAACATACCGGCAATTGGTTATGTTTGAGTCCAATATCAGAATCAGAATCAGCTTTATTGTCAAACCATCCATATTCAACACCAGTCAGGATGAAATAATAAAATAATAAAAACAAGTCAGTAATGTTGTTAAAACAGTAAAATATTCCCTGAATAATTTCAGATTGATTCGGCCATTTTTGACATTAAATGCTGCAAAGATTTTTACACATGCTATGATTCTGTCCCATATCAGCTATTGTTATACAAGCTGGTCTCAAGCTGCAGCATCTATTAGAAAACCTACTGAATCTCTTTATAAGCAAACTATCAAAGTACTGTATCGGAAACCAAATTATTATCATCACTGTCATATTATCCAGAGACATAATCTGTTCAATATGGAAAGTTTTGGTCATTTTATGGACGTGTGTCTTCTGTTTAAGATTTTACAAGGTTCAGCTCCTCCTCCATTACAACAGTTTATACAACTTATGGATAGAAATTATAATCAGCATTTATGCTGGCACTTCTTGCTGCCAGCATCTAATTAATGTGCATGTCCTATTTTAAATAAATAAAAAAAAAAAATGCAGTTTCTCCAGGACCTCCTGGTGCTATGTTTAACATAGTGCGTGCAGACAGGAATTGCAGTAACAAGACAAAGAACATAGACAGAGAATAGTGCAAAAGAACACGTTTACTGTACTGATATGAGTAAAAGTTCCATAAAGTGCAGTTGTGCATTGTTGCAATATATACAATCACCATGTTATTGACAACTATCTTCCAAAAATACTACTTGAAGCAGTAAATTTTAGATTTCAATCCAGTACGTTATTAAAATCAACTTGTAGAGAGACTTGAAACACATAATCCATCACAGCAATGTCTAGTAGATTTTTTTGTCCAAGTAACTTTATTTACCAATCCAACACAGAGCTGCATGGAAGACGATGTGTCTCCACCAGCAAATATAGTCCCAGGAGAAGATGGCTTTTACTGAGATGTCAAAATAACCGTCACTTCTACAATATGCAGAAGTGTTAGAAGGTGAAACGTTGAATTTTAAGGCGGGTTTATCACCTGAACATTTGATTTAAAAAAANAAAAAAAAAAAAAAAAAAAAACAGGAAAACTAAAATATGGTTTTATGTTTTGGAAATTGACAGTAACGTAACATATACTGTATGAGAGTTGTATATATTGGGCTCAAACATGCACAATCACCGGTATGGCCCTTTAAACTCACTAAACCGTGATTTGCATTCATCCATGTACAATTACACATTTTGATCACTTACTACCAAACTGATATTAATATGCTGAATTGATCAGTTGCGTGTTTAGACTGACACTCAAAAATCATCTGATGTAGGATTTAAAGGATCATACCAGTGGTTTTGCATGTTTAAGCTCAATAAATACTAGCCACATACAGTATATATAGGCTGACTAGATGTATGGTTTTTCCCAAGACAGCCCCTTATTTTAGATCCTTTTATATTTTTTATTTATTTTATTCTGTTTAATTTATTTGGGCAGCGTGTCCTGACTTATTCTGGGAAAAACACCCCGATTTGTCTCGTATTTCAGGGATTTATACTTTTTAATACCAAATAAATAAATAAATAAATATCCCTCTTTATCAGTTATGATAAGTCACCACCAAACACACACACACACACACACACACACACACACACCACAACATCCAAAATACCCAATCTATCAGTATCTGGTCAGCCAGGATATATGTTACATTACATTATGTAAAATGACTATAATAATATAAAAGACAAAGTTCATCATCAAATAAAAATTTTGGTGGATATTTTACATGAACACACAGCCACACAAGCACACATTAAATAACGGTGGAATGGGGTGTCATGTTTTTTCCACTGTGACAATAACACACATCTACAGTGATTAGAGACAGGCTCCCCGTCAAAAATTAATCAACAGACACACACACACACACACACACACACACACACACACACCAGGACACATGCAGAGCAATGTTACTTAAATGGCAACTGTTGTTTTTCAGAGCGATGTTCTATATCAGCTAACAAGCCTGCTGCTAAACCACCAGCTGCACCACAGAAGTCGTGAGTACCTCCCTCTCTGACGCACACACACACACACACACACACAGAGGAATTCTGACGCACTGCTGGCGTCTCTGCCTGAAGGTAAAATTAAGCTTGACTCCTAGATGAATTTCTCTGCCGTGGATGATGAGTAGGAGGAAAACGACACGGTTTGGATCAGAGAGCAGAGAGGAGCTACATTAATTTAACGCGAGCCAGGAGCGTTTTGCAACATCTCTGGCTGCAGCCCACTCCACTCCACTCCACTCTCAGTAGCATCCATCGCAGCCTGAGATTGAAAAGGCACTAATCTGGGCCTGTAACTGTGCCTCATAACCAAATTTATCTTATACTTGATCACAAAAAGCTCGTTTCCCTTTTATATCGTACTTAAAAAAACACAGAAAACAACGTATACAAAGAATAGGTATATCCAGACAATTGCAATATTTATTCCTGCATAATCAGGGCTGCATATAAGAAAACTGCATATAAGAAAAGCAGAGAGAGAGAGAGAGAGAGAGAGCTCTCTGTCTTTCTCCATTGGGTTTGACAAAAAAACAATTCCCTCATTATCAGTTATGTACGATGGCATATTAGGGCCACATAAGATGGAAAAAAAAAATGAAGGGCATTATTTTGAGTTTTTAAACTCCCAAATTTGCAAGTTTTAAAACTTGAAAATTTGCCAGTTTTAAAGTCTGTATGCTTATATTTCAATGATTTTGTGCTAAAAGCACAAGTATTTCTTTTTTGTTAAATCCAACGGAAAAAGTATAACTTAATAAGGTTGTGTACTCGCAAAAAAAACTTGCAAATTTGCCAGTTTAAAAGCTCACAAATTTGCCAGTTTTTAAATTGGCAGATTTGTGAGTTTGAAAACCCCTCAGTTTTTTTAATTTATTTTTTTGTCTTATATGGCCTTAATACGCAGTCGTATGTAATGAACTGAATTCACGCTGAAATTTCAGGAACCTCGGTGTGTTCATCACCTGTGTGAACAAATTAGCCTCAGCAGAAAAGAAAGACACCTGCTGCAGGTAGAGAACCAAGTCCTGCTTCTACCTGCAGCAGCAGAAAAAACAGCCTGTCCTCACTCCATGTTTTTAGGCATCAGGATGTCTGCATGGAGGCACTTTGCAGAAAATATGGAGGCTTCTGCATCTACAATTCACCAGTGGAAAGATGAAACTGGATATTTTTGGTTCATTCACATAATCATGCAAAAACTTTCCAAAATTTCTCACCAATAGCCTGTCCTAAAACCCCAAACCCTACCCCCTTTCCCTTGACCACCCTGATCAAACTGGAAATACAGCCATACTTTTATCTCACATGTTGAGCAAATTCCATTTTAGGAAAACTTCGGATCACAGAACTCCATATTTTCTCCATCGCATTTTGCTTGATTTTCTCTGAGGTGCAATATGATGAAAGTTCATTCCACCATTGCTGCTGAGTCGGATGTAAATCAAATATCTAAGATAACATATGCATTTTTTTTAGCTGCTGTAGAACCTTTCTTTTTTTTTTTTTTTTTTTTTTTTTAAGGAAGATCTAGACGAGTATTGGGTAGAAAAACAGAATCAGAGCCTCACCTGCATGTCAATGTCCTTGTGTCATAAACAAGCTTAATGGTTTTGTGTAACAGCATATCAGTTTCAGCCTTGTTTCATTCAGGCTATGAATTATAGGATTTCAAAGAAACATCACAAGTACTCAG
Organism: Lucifuga dentata; assembly: GCA_014773175.1. Lineage (NCBI taxonomy): Eukaryota > Metazoa > Chordata > Actinopteri > Ophidiiformes > Bythitidae > Lucifuga > Lucifuga dentata. The sequence goes on from VXCM01004040.1 coordinate 10,104, forward strand.
GGGTGGAAATAAAATTAAAACCTACACACAACTACCGCACTAACTCAAACAGCACAGAGAACATATTTCTGAGTTTCAGCTCATATTTCCTTCAAATGTTTTCATTTTTGTTTATTAATTTCTTTCTGCATGCAGGGGAACTTTCACAGCAGTCACCATATTAAACCCCAAAATTTTCAGCATGACAGCTCCTGTGTTACTGCCTCTAATGAGAGCTTTCAAGTGCCAAGTGTACTGAATTAGTTATACATTTGATGAAAGCTAATTAAAATAAAGCAAGAAAATGCGGTGAGTGCGCTGCCAAAAAGTGGCTCTGAAAAGGGAAAAATACTTCATGGCCAAAAGATGATGCAAAACTCCTGAAAGTTAAGAAAAAGCAAAAGCAATCTTAATAAACATTAAATCAGTTTGATGGGTTGATTAGCATTACAGGTTAGCATGTAAATGCTCAGTTCCTCCTTTGGTGAGAGTATAGTTAAACGATTAATTATGTCTCCATTCGGTTGATGTCTGCTGGAGCCGTATCGCTTTATGTGGCTTATTACTGTATTTCCCTTCCAAAGCTGATAAGCCTGTTTATTTTGATTACTTTTGTTTGCCCTGCGGTACACTTTTCCATCTTATTTTCAGGCATAAATGCTGCTTTGTTTATAAGGATGAAATAATTATTATTGGTTAAAAATAGCCTACTTGCTGCAGCCATTAGGCTTTTCTGTGTTTCTGCGATGCTCAAAAGGCGTAAAATCCTTACATAATGAATAGGCCTTCCTCGTTTTATTCAAGAGTAATTGTGCTGTTGAGGCTAATTGGTATATTCTTTGCTGAACGTTTCCCAAGTCCAATTGAAATTCTTCTCATTACCAAAAACTCGTTCAACAATAATCCATCTCAAATAGGTTATATACCTTAATGGTGCTGTATGTCGGAAATAAAACTGAGGGGATTTTAAGTGTATAATTTTTTTTTCTTCATATGTGGAGAGTGTAACGGATGAAAGCACATACAATCCTGAGTGAGAATTATTATCAGTGGTGGATTAAGTAAAAACATTCATTTTAAAGGAGCATACTGGTGGTTTTGCATGTTGGGCCCATTATGTTACGATCTCCTAAGACATATTACTGGAGCGGCAGCCATTAGTTTCAGTTAATTCAGTACGTTATAAAAATCAATTTATAGAGACTTGAAACATGTTTGACAGGAACCCACTTGGCATTATCATTTTTTATTAAAGGACCATACCACCCATTTTGCATGTTTGAGCCTAATATATTCAGTTTTCATACATGTTACGTTACTGACAATCATTTCCCAAAGGATAAAACCGTATTTCAGCTTTCCTGATATTTTGCAAAATCTCTTAATCTTTCAAAATCAAATATTCAAGCGATACAACAATCTTAAAAATCCATGTTTCTCCTGCTAATAGTTAGGCAAAATTATGAAATCATAGTAGTTTAAATTTTTCAATAAACACAGGTCTTCTTTTGGGACTATATTCCCCAGTGGAGGCATACATTCACTCCACGCTTTTTACTGCACTTAAATGCTAAAATTATGAAACTTCGAAAAAACCTGAATACACGTCTTGTTGGCGATGATGGATTACCTATCCCAAGAACATTTCAAGTATCAACAAGTTGATTTTAATAGCAGAATGAACTGAAACCAATGGAGGTCTGGAAGGTAGGAAAAACATTTTTAATTCACCGTTCCAGTAGTATGCTTTGGGAAATGATTGTCAGTAACGTTACATGTATGAAAATTGAATATATTAGGCTCAAACATGCAAAATGGGTGGTATGGTCTTTTAAAACTTAATTTTAGCATTTTGATGCAGCTAAGCATTAGATAAAAAAACAAAATAAATGTGACATGAGATTGACAGGCGATCTTGTGAAAGTGCAGAAATGCAGAAACCACGATCACTTCGCACCAAAGATGGAGATGAAATAAAAAATGAGATAGGTAACTTTCCATAATGAAGACAGCAAGAAAGGAGGCCACAAAAAACAAACGAGTCTTGATTGTGGACATGAATACAGGGACAGGAAAGGACGTTTCTTCAGTTTGGCAGTTTGTTCTGTAAGGTCGTCCACAGAGGGAAAGATTTATGCCTGCGTTTCGCTTTGCAGTCTGATTACGTTTGCATCTGCGACTGTGCAGCCGAGTGTTGAGCAATTAGTCATTAGCTGAGCGCAGCTTTGATTCGGCTTCGGAAAATATTAACATCGTACATAACAAACCTCCACGACTAATGGAGCTCAGCTTTATGTTTAGAAATAGAAAGATTCCACTTTTTTTGAAAGGCAATTAAGAGCATCTGTCTAAGTCTGAGTTGGTGTCCTGCTTTCTAACTCTGCAAGTCATGGATGCTTTAGTCCATAATTCATTCATATCTGAGTGCCTCTGTCCTCATCCAGCACATCTTTCTTCCTCTCTTTTCATCCCTTTCTCCTCCACGCTTCTCTTCCCTCCTTTCTCTCTATTCATACTCCGTCTCCCTTCTGTCTGCTGCCTTCTCTCTCACTCACCCTCCTTCTCTTCCCCATCATTACCATCTCCATCTTTCCCACTATCACCCTCTCTCCATCTGTCCCTTCTTATGAAATTCAATATGGATCCATTATTCATTCATTCAAACATATCTATCATCACTGTGTGCTGCTCTGTACCCTTATCTGCAAATCTTTTCTTATTGTGCTCCAGTTATTCATGACTCGCGTGGTCCCGTCTGAAAAACACCATAACGCTGGGGGAATGTTTTTTAGCAGTGCAAGCACTGACAAGAGCAGATCGCGAGGCAGTAAAATTCCCTTTAGGGGATTCTGCTGTCATAACAATAGCAGCGCCTGCTTAAAGTAACAGTAGATTGTGTGGAGGGTTTATATAAAGCAATAAAACATGTGAACTTGCCAATGCACAGCACATAAACACGGGCAGGTTACATGATTTGGACTGGAGGAGGGAGGTCGTGCTGACAACCTGTCTCTGTATTATAAGTTATCGCAATTTGGTCAAGTGTCTGATTAAAGATTGTTTTCATTTTCATACTCTGGTTATGTTTATGCTTGAGCTATGAGACTAAACATCAAAATCCAGGCCTGGGCTTTGTCTAATTAGAGGTTCTGGCCTCTGAAACGTCTGTATATGGTCATCATGGAGGGACAGATGTCGACCTCCGTCTTTGTTTCTGATGAATTCTTGGCTGTGTAGGTCACACACATACTTGTGAGACAGAAAGTTTCCAGGTGAAATAACAATCTGGTTTTCCTCTTAAAACTCCAAAACATGAACATCTGGTAGGATTTTGGTGATGAAACACTCTGTCCGCTGCCCGTTTCCTCTCATCCACTTCCTGTGTCCCTAACATGAGCCAGCGCCGCTCTGAGCGTGCAATTAACAAGTTCAGCAGAGAGAACTTTTCAAAGCAGGAAGGAAGTCAAAGCTTCACGGAGAATACTGGTGATTTTGCATGTTTCAGCCCATTAATTACAACCCGCGTACACGTTACGTTACTGCCACCCATCTTCCAAAACTGGTTTTGCTTTTCCTATCATCCATTGGTTTAATTTCATTTCAGTATATTATTAAAAATTAACTCGTGGAGATTTGAAACGTGCTTGAAATGAGTGATTCATCACAGCAAACCAAACGTCATTCTTAGTTTTTGTCAAAGTTATTCAATTTAACTGATCCGACACAGCTGCAGGAAAGAAAAGTATGTCTCCGCCAGGGAATATAGTCCAAGGAAAATATGGCTTTACCGCTAAATTAAAAACGACATCAATTCTACATTCTCACATACATGTTAGCAGGCAAAACGTTGAATTTTAAGGTGTATCACCTGAACATTTGTTTTTGAAAGATTAGGGGATTTGGCAGAACAGGAAAGTTAAAATACAGTTTTATTATTTTACATAAAAAAAAATGGTTGTCAGTTTCATGTTTATTGGGTTTAAACATGCAAAAAATCACTGGTAACATCTATTATTGTCAGTAATGTTTATTGGACTTCAACATGCAAAAATTGGCAGTATTATCCTTTAAGTAACAGTGCTTCTTTCTCTTTGTGCAGAATGTTGGAGGATGACCTGAAGATCAGCAGCGATGAAGAAGATACTGAACAGCAGGTCAGATCCATATTTCAATCAATAGTCAATATGGCTACTTATCGGAATATCAGCAGTTTGTGAAAGTGGAGACAGAATGGGGTGGGGGCTAAATATGGAGGGGGAGGAGCCTGGAAGCAAAATAAAAATAAAAAAAAACAGGCTACAACCAGCAGAGTGTGTTGAACTTCCTGTACTTTAAGGAGCGCGGGTTTGTTGGGTTTGTCAGCTCTTCTTTCCTCTCTGAAAATGGCCACGGTGGTCCTGTCTGATCTAATCACCACATCACACACAACCACGGCACAGACCAGTTCAAAGCAGCTGGCGGAGGAGGCGGGCGGCGGGGTCAGGATGCTGCCCCCTCCCCTGCTCTGCCCGCAGATATCTGTGCTCATCAAAGAGTCCATTAGATATTTTCTGTTAATGAAAAAGACAGAAATTCCTCTCATCCACTTTTAACAGGCCTTCTGATTATATGATGATGATGAGGCTCCAGATTATAATTATAAATAATGGCAGGTCATTTATAGCGGTTGTGGTTATTATAATTATGGTGAAAGTAGATCTGATAATTAGGCGGTGTGCATTTAGAATTTTAACAAGTTGTTTCCTTAATCACAGGGGTTATACATTAGGTGTATGAGTCCTCGTTGCCCTTGAAGGACCATACCAGCAATCGTGCCTGCAGACATGTTACGTTGACAATTTCCAAAACATAAAACCGTATTTTAGTTTTCCTGTTATTTTTTTCAAATCCTCTAATTTTTCAAATTCAAATGTTCAGGTGATACACACCTTAAAATTCACCGTTTCGCCTGCTAACACTTATGCGCGATTGTAGAAGCTATAATTGTGGGACTCCTGGGACTATACAGTATTTCCTAGCGGAGAAATACATCGTCTTCCGTGCATCTCCGTGTTGGATCAGTTAAATAAAGTTACGCTGATTTAAAAAAATAAATAAATAAAAAACCCTAATAGACGTTTGCTGTGATGGATTATTTATCTCAGGTGTATTTTAAGCTTCTACGTTGACTTTTATAGCTACTGAAATTAACTGAAGCCAATGGCAGTCTGGAAGGTAGGGAAAAACAATCTAAAATTTACAGCTAAAGTAGTATATTTTCAGAAATAGTTGTCAGTAACATAACATGTATGTGGATTGTATGTATTGGACTCAAACATGGAAAATTACCGGTATGTTCCTTTAAGTTAAATTTCGCTCTTCTTTGTCATTCTTTTGCTTCTTTTAAAATCCGTCACGTAGAAAATTTTTCTTTTTGCTTCATTTTTCTCCCCTTTATCCTTCCCGAGTCTCCGACACATAATCTCTCTCCCTCTCTCTCTCTCTCTCTCTCTCTCCATTCTCAGATCTTTTTTTNTCCGACACATAATCTCTCTCCCTCTCTCTCTCTCTCTCTCTCTCTCCATTCTCAGATCTTTTTTTGTGTGTTATTCAGTGCAAGACAGAGAGAGAAAGAGAGAATAACAAATAAAAAAAGAAAAGTGAGAAAGGACAAAAAAGAAGTAGGAGGTGAGACAGAAGGAGAGAGAGAGAAATATATGCAGAGAGAAGGAAGACAAGCTGGACTGATAACAAGAGACAATAAGAGAAGATAAAAGAGAGAGAGAGAGAGAGAGAGAGAGAGAGAGAGAGAGATGATTTCAATGGCATTTTCGATGCATGCTGTTAACAGGCTTATAGTAAATGAGTGCATGGTGTGTTATCAAGCTTTTATAGCCTCCGGTAAAACAAAAAACACACACTCACGCACACACACACACACACACACACTTATTATCCAGTATGTACTGTGCAACACACACGTGTGCATACAAGCACATGCTAAGTACTCATGGATACTTGACTTGAACAAACAAACACATAAATATGTACATATAGTATGCTGCCAGTATCCTACACACACACACACACACACACACACACACACACACACACACACACACAGTCATTAGTATGCTGTAGCACAGAGCTGTGAGGGCAGCAGAGGAGTATGATGAATATGTTTTTGGCACAGAGGAAAGAGACAGGGCAGAGGAAGGGAATTGAAAGAAAGAAAGAGCAGAGAAGAGGGGGTCAAGGAGGGAGGGAGGAAGAGAGAGAGAGAGAAAGAGACAGAGAGAGAGAGAGACAGAGAAAGAGAGAGAGAGAAAGAGAGAGAGAGTCAGATGTTCCTAATGACTTTGGAAATAGGCAGGAACAGCAACCCAATTACTGCATCTCTCTCTCTCTCTGTCTCTCTCTCTCTTTCTCTCTCTTTCTCTCTCTCTCTCTCTCTCTCTCATGACAGATCACCTTGGTCAGAGCAAAGTCAAGCTTAAAAGCAGAGTCTTCGTATAAAAGGCAGCAGCAGCGAGTTAAAACGTGCGGCACACGAGGGAAACGCGTGTCCGTCGTGCGGCGTACAAGCAGGAGGAATGCAACAATATGTACAAAAATAGACAAAACACACGGTGGAAAGATGGAAAAGCAGAGATGTGCTGAAGTGTTCAGAATTAAACGGAAATTAAATGCAGAAAAATACATTATTACAGGTAAAAGTCCTGCATTCAAAGTTATAAATAACTTCACGTATGAGCAGGAAGTATCAAAAGTAAAGATGTTTGCAAAAAATCATCCCTGTCAGAGTTAAATTACTGATGCATTAAGATGAATGTAGAGACAAGGGTTGATAAGTTCTGAGCCTGGCGCATCAGGAATTGAGCCAGAGTTTAGGATTTTTGTGGAAGCCAAGTCAATTTATTTATAAGCACATTTAAAAACAATAAAATTTACCAAAGTACAACTATAAAACACAAATAAAAACTATAGAGGAATAAAACACCAAAAGACACTAATTTTCATCTCTTCCTAACATTTAACCAGAACCCTTTTGATCTTATATGATGACATCTTTTAAATACACGAAACACCTCTGAATTAGATCTTTCTGCTCGGTTAAATGTTAATGCAGCACAATGAAAACAATCCAAAAACTGTCTTAGAAATACAGACCTTCACATATGAAATCATGAATGGGATGAAATAATAAAAAATTGTCCAAATTAGGGCTCCTTAATGCTTACGGCCGTTTGGTTAAAGCTAATTGGCAGATAAATCTAACAGCAGGTGCATTTTGCAGCGATATATCCTCCATGTTCAGAGTTTAATCATAAATCCCAGATTTTTCAGCAAATGTTTAGTTGCTAAAAGTGCTTTATAACTGTCTGACAAAAAGTAAAGCAACACCATCTTTAATAATATCACTTAGCCTGGAATACTGTGACATTTTGATGAGCATATGGAGCTTTTGCATATAAACACGCCGTCATATATAAATATGATGGCATATTAGGGCCATATAAAACCAAAAAAAAAAAAAAAAAANAAAAAAAAAAAAAAAAAGAGGGAGCATTATTTCGAGTTTTTAAACTTGCAAATTCATGAGTTCTTAAACTGGCAAATTTGCAATTTTTTTAAACTCGTAAATTTGTGAGTTTAAAAACTACACAAAATAATCAAAATTATTTTTAATGATGAATAATCATTGTTTTAATTTTTTAAAATAATTTAATTTTTTTTTTAATAATGAAAAAGGGAAAATAATCAGAACCACCTCAGGTTGTATCTATGCCTGCATTACATGACCTTATTAAATTATACTTTTCCACTGGATTTTGTAATAAATAAATACTTGTGCCTTTAGTGCAAAATCATCAAATTACCATAAGCGTATGGACTTTTGAAACTGGCAAATTTTCGAGTTTTAAAAGTTGCAAATTTGCGAGTTTAAAAACTCACAAACTCGAAATAATGCCCCCTCATTTTTTGTTTTTTGTCTTATATGGCTCTAATACACCATCGTAGCACCGTCGTAGCATAATGCTGACGCATTATGCCTCAAAGTGTAAATTCGCAAGTTTAAAAACTCGCAAATTTGTGAGTTTAAAATGACCAAAATTACCAGCCGCTAATTCATCTTCAACCACCCAAACCCAATAATTAGAATTAATTACTTAAAACTGGCAAATTTTCGAGTTTTAAAAGTTGCAAATTTGCGATTTTAAAAACTTGCAAACTCGAAATAATGCCCCCTCACTTTTTGTTTTTCGTCTTCTATGGCTCTAATACACCATCGTAGCGCCGTCATAGCATAATGCTGATGCATTATGCCTCAAAGCATAAATAACTGAATTATCTGCGTTTGTTTTCTGTTTCCATCTATACATTCATCTATGTTACAGCTGTGATTGTGGGAATAAATACTTATTTGTTTACTACTATATATATTTTTTTCTTTTAAGCATCTTAAATCCCACGTAAACCCACCAGCAGGCTAAGTATATCCACAGATACAGCAGAGCCTCCGTGAGCCTGCACGTCTCCCAAAGCCAAAGATCTGAGGAGGTTTGTTGTTGTAGCCTGAAGCGATGCATCGATCTATCAGAAACCGCTCCAGTTAATCAGCTCATTCCCAGAGAGAGAGAGAGAGAGCTAACCAGGGGCATAAGGGGTCCCTTTTTGTTTAAGTAATTAATTCTAATTGTTGGGTTTGGGTGGTTGAAGATGAATTAGCGGCTGGTATTTGCAGAATTGTGTTTACTGTTTGCTTTATCTTTTGTAATTGACTCTGATTGAATTGATGGAGGGAGGAAAAGCAGAAGAGAGGAGGGGGATGAGGGGAGGAAAGGCTTCACTGACAAACTTAATCACCCCCATTCTTTTAGTGAAGGAAGGGGAAAGTGTGAAGAGAAATAAGAGTGAATACAGGGCGGANCCCCCATTCTTTTAGTGAAGGAAGGGGAAAGTGTGAAGAGAAATAAGAGTGAATACAGGGCGGAGTGAGGAGAGATGACGGATGAAACGAGAGAAGGGCGGGAGTGGATAAAGGAAGAGATGTTTGAGAGGAAACGGGAGGATAAAATGATTTTGTTGCCATCTTAATCACGCTCTGGCTTCTCATGNGAGAGAGAGAGAGAGAGAGAGAGAGAGAGAGAGAGAGAGAGAGATTATCATGGAGGAATGAAAAGTGAGGAGGTCAGGTAAATGAGTGTTGAAAATTCATGGGAGAGTATAGTATCTTTATTTTATTTTATTTATTTATTTTGTCTCACCCACATTGTTATTTGAATCTGATATCACAATGAATGAAGAAATCCATTGCTTTATGAAACACGGAGAATTAATAAAGCAGTTTTTTTTAAAATGTTCATTAACAGGACATGATCGTGACCAACAAATGTCGCTTTTTCTTTACTTTTCGGTCAGTTTTGCATCGTACAATTTTTAGTGTGTCATTTATTTGAACATGATTTTTTTTAGCAAATATTTTAAAAAGTTGGAAATGTCAGTTGAATATGCATGTATGACCAGCATGTGCTGTATTATGCATGTTCAAGGTTTTCTTTAATGTCATCTGCTATTTCTAATGTAATCTACAATCTAATCTAATCTAATGAAATCCAATCTAATCTGATTGAATATAATTTTATGTAATCTAATCAAACGCAAAGTAACCTAATCTGATCTAACACAGTCTAATATAATATAGTCTAATCTCAATCCAATCTAATCAATCAATTAATTGATGCTGTAAAATGTCAAGAGATGTGATAAACTCAGAATTGATTGGAATAACCTATAATAACTTTTTTAAAAGCAGAGCTGTGTTTAATCTTTAATCTGCAGCTCGGTGTCATTCAGCAAACACACACACACACACACTTTGTGTGTTTCCTATGTTTCTTGTGTTGTGGGTGAATTAATTTTAACAATCTTTAATGGTACAAACACAAAAAGTTTAATCTCGTCTTTCTGCAAAAAAATAACAAAACAAAACACAAATTCCTGTATGTATTGTTGAAAGACAATAAATGCAACAGTAAAAGTGTCAGTGTAGGTTAAATTGGATGTATAAATAATGCATACGGTGTGTGTGTGTGTGTGTGTGTGTGTGTGTGTGTGTGTGTTGACAGGTGTCTGACAAGCCCAAAGCCAGAGGCTCAGCCCTGAGGTAAGGCTCATATCCAGATACAATGTGCTTTGGTTGTTTATTTCTTTCTACTGTTACACAAATACACAAACAGGAAAAACGATGAAACGTGTGTTATTTTTAGGTTTATTAATTTTATTATTTAAATTTTATTAATGTGATTGAACTGTAAGTGTGTACGTTCTTTGTGTGTTTATGGTGTCTGATGGGACTTTTTCAGCAAATCCAAACGTGATTTCCTGTGTTCACGGTGAATGTCGGCTGATTTCATTGGTCGTTTTTTTGCTCTTGTTGTCGTGGAAACTAAAGTTCAGGGCCAAAGTAACCTGTAAAATACCCTCAGTGAAGATATCCAGGGTTATTATTTTACCAAATAAATGAAATTTAGAGACGATGTCACTGCGATTCTGAAAAGCAAAGTATTTACAGTTATTTCAAAGAGATGATGTCACAACTATTAATAATAGGATAGGTTGTTACACATTTTTCTAATCAATCATCTCAGTCCAGTTTAAATTAAAAAAAAAAAGTTCAGTTTAAATCTGATGATGGTAAATTTTGTCAGGCTGGTTAACGTGAAGCTGCAGAATTTAATGCTTAACATCCATTTTTTTAGTTATAAAATGAATCTGTATATCCAGTTAAAGTCTGTTTCAGTTCCAGGAACAATGGCAGCATGTTTACGCTCATTTTAAAGTCAAATGCGAAGCAGAAGGCGCGACTTTGTCCTGTCAGTCTGAGCTAAAAATAGCTGGAGGAACGTCAGCCACTTTGCTGATTTAAAGGACCATACCGGCCATTTTGCATGTTTGAGCCTAATATATTCAATTTTCATACATTTATATTACTGACAATCATTTCCCAAAGCATACTACTGGAACGGTGAATTAAAAATGTTTTTCCTACCTTCCAGACCTCCATTGGTTTCAGTTCATTCTGCTATTAAAATCAACTTGTTGATACTTGAAACGTTCTTGGGATAGGTAATCCATCATCACCAACAAGACGTGTATTCAGGTTTTTTTTAAAAGTTATGTAATTTTAGTGTTTAAGCTCAATAAAAAGCGTGGAGTGAATGTATGCCTCCACCGGGGAATATAGTCCCAAAAGAAGACCTGCGTTTATGGAAAAATTTAAAGGACCGTGACTTCATAAGGCTGTGTAACTATTAGCAGGAGAAACATGGATTTTTAAGGTGGGTGTATCACTTGAATATTTGATTTTGAAAGATTAAGAGATTTTGCAAAATATCAGGAAAGCTGAAATACGGTTTTATCCTTTGGGAAATGATTGTCAGTAACGTAACATGTATGAAAATTGAATATATTAGGCTCAAACATGCAAAATTGGTGGTATGGTCCTTTTATCTTTCAAAATAATAATCAAATATCAAATAAAATAATACCACAAACGGATTAAAATCATTAAACAACTGATTTTGATGCGAAGATCCATTTTTAATATTTGGAATTTGTCGTCAGGTGATAACTGGTGTAAAAGGAGCTAAAAATCTTTTATAAATGAGGCTTATTGTGTTCAGAGTCTGAGGGAATTAGTATGCAAGTGTGGTGTGTGTGCGTGTGCGTGTGTGTGTGTGAGAGAGAGAGAGAGCTGTGTGTGTGTGTGCCCCAGGCCATGTGTTACTTTGCTACCGCTAATGAGCCCATTCACACTGCAGCCCAATGTAGTGAAAACACACACACACACACACACACACACACACACACACACACACACACACACACAACCATAGGGACAGTGGGACTAGAGCTGCTGTGAGCGATCCACTGGCTATATCCCCCATGGAAAGCAGTACACTCTCTCTCTCTCTCTCTCTCTCTCTCTCTCTCACACACACACACAAACCTTTTTTCAAAACCTCGCATTGACAATCTCACCCACATTGAAATCATTATTCTGCTACCACACAGACACGTGTGCACTCATTCATACACACACACACACACACACACACACACACACATCCTGTCATTCCACCATAGAACATAAGAGCCTTTATCATTTTTAGAAGGTTTTTGTTCTGTTCTTATATCTCTGTTTTCTTATCAATATTTCTTTTGTGCATCTTTTATCATAAACTCTAAGTTGTGTAAAAATGTCTGCAGTTATATTATTTTAGTAACAAAGGTAATAATAATTAACATAATAGTGGAAGTAATAATAGTTATTGTGATTGTAATTTAAGCAGTATTATTTTGTGTATATTATTATTGATATATAGTCAACAACACATATATACTTTACAACTTTATTGATTAGGCAAAAGTGAGAAATCAATTGTGCTAATTTCTGTCTCCTCCGTTAAAACTCCACATATATGTACATGTGCTTAACCCATAATAAAACACAACACGGATCAAATCAGTGTGTCTTGCTCACAACAACAACACGTTCTGGCACCAACGAAGAATCTCTTTCGGTTAAAGGTAAACTGAAGGTTAGTCAATAATGACAACATCTGGCTCTCCAACTGAATTCCATCAATACTCCCTCTCGTCTCCACGGCGGCGAAACGTTTGAACTCTGAGTGTTTGCTCTTGTATTTGGGGTNCTCCCTCTCGTCTCCACGGCGGCGAAACGTTTGAACTCTGAGTGTTTGCTCTTGTATTTGGGGTGATTTGGGAAGATGAGATTGAGGCCAATGGCACCCAAAAGCCAGATAGACCTCTGAAAATCCCAATCATCTTCAAAACAAACAGCAGGAGAACAATCTGAAATAACTGCAGGAGAGACTTCAACACAGAAAGGGCTTATGGGTAAAAAAAAAAAAACTCGTGACCTGGCCTGAGTCGTTACTTGAGTTTGAAGAATTGAGACGATACACAAGAGTAAAAAGCAGCTAAACCGTAACACTGATCTATTCTGCTCTATTCTATCTGTCCCGTATTTTTTTAAGCCTGGTTTATGCTAAACGGGGATGCGGATGTGATGGCGCTAGATTTCTGAAACAATGATGACGCCGTTTTGCGTGACATAAATGCGTCTTCATCGATGATCAGCCAACCAAAGAGCTGCGGAGGAAGACCAAGTAGGTGTGGAGAAAAAGAGAAAGAGAGGGACAGACAAAACAAACGATAGCCAACGAAATTTGTTTTTTGACTTGCAGTTTTTTTTCAATTGTTTTTCAATGCAAATCACAATCGTTTAAACATAATCAATACAAAACATATTGTGTGAACAAATTTTTTTTGACTCAAATCGGAAACTAGTTCTATGTCCACTGGGTTTGTTTTCATGTTGGGGAGGCGTTAAAGGACCATACCGGCCATCACTATTGGCAGGCGAAACATCAATTTTTAAGGTGTGTATTGCTTGAATATCTGATCTTGAAAGATTAAAGGACCATGCCGGCCATTTAGTATGTTTAAGCCTAATATATTCAATTTTCATACGTTACATTATTACTGACAATCATTTCCCAAAGGATAAAACCGTATTTCAGCTTTCCTGATATTTTGCAAAATCTCTTAATCTTTCAAAATCAAATATTCAAGTGATACACCCACCTTAAAAATCCATGTTTCTCCTGCTAATAGTTACACAGCCTTATGAAGTCACGGTCCTTTAAATTTTTCCATAAACGCAGGTCTTCTTTTGGGACTATATTCCCCGGTGGAGGCATACATTCACTCCACGCTTTTTATTGAGCTTAAACACTAAAATTACATAACTTCTAAAAAAACCTGAATACACGTCTTCTTGATGATGATGGATTACCTATCCCAAGAAGATTGATTTTAATAGCGTACCAGAATGAACTGAAACCAATGGAGGTCTGGAAGGTAGGAAAAACATTAGGAAAAACATTTTTAATTCACCGTTCCAGTAGTATGCTTTGAGAAATAATTGTCAGTAACGTTACACGTATGAAAATTGAATATATTAGGCTCAAACATGCAAAACGGGTGGTATGGTCCTTTAAGAATGGATTTGTCTTATGGTCGAGGGGGTTAAAGCGCACGGTCGTCATGAAAGCTCCAGAACAATGAATGCCAGGACAAGTGGCCGGTACATTTTCAAAGCGTCCACGTCTCATCACGTCTGCATTAAGCATAAACAAGGCCTCACTCATGTATTAGTTAAACAGTTAATCAATAGATCAATACATTGACTTCCCTTCTTCTCCAAATTTGCTCAGCTGAGATGATATTCATGATCATGAACACAAAGTGAGACACACTTGCATGATGAAGAGTGTGATATACGTCATCAAATGCCGTCATTCTGCTGCCAGGGAGCTTCATATAGAGGTTAGCACACCTATTATAACCTTCCCCACAGTACTGCCCCAGGCAAACACACACACACACACACACACGCANCACACCTATTATAACCTTCCCCACAGTACTGCCCCAGGCAAACACACACACACACACACACACGCACACACACAAACACAAGTATGATTTCTCACAAATACCTTGTTGCATGGACAAATCTATATAATTATGGAAACACAGTCAAAATGGAGAAATCATTGTTTTAGATACCATCTATAAAGGTACGCAGTCCTTTGGTATTTAGTTTATTTATTGCATTAAAAATGAACCTATAAACGACAAAAGATCTTACGCATCATCATTCACAGGAAAAAAAAAATCATATTCTGTACATAGTTTAAAAAGGATAAAATCATATACTGGTGTTATATCAAATTAAACCATCATCAAATTAAAAATAAATAAAGAACTACGAGTCCAAAACAATCAAATTGAAGAAAGCAAAGATACTAATAAGAAATAATAATACTAACAGAATTATAATTGTGATGATAATAATGTCAGATTCAATTTTTTTTTTTAAGTATGAAGAGATGTTGACTGGTGAACTAAATCCAAATATGAACTCAATCTAAAATAAACACTAAAAATCAGAGAACTCAGACTTTATATACCGCTAACTACACACACACACACACACACACACAAATAAACACAGACACGTGTCAAGTAAGGGCACACACACACATGCTTGAGCGCACACAGACAGGAGTGAGTGTGTGTGTGTGTGTGATTGTAAAACCAGCTGTGCAGCAGGAAACTGGCCAAGTTGCGAGCAGCAGCACGGAGCTGAAGGCAGACGATAAGATGGCAGATGAAGCTTGACTTCCACATCTTCACTTTACGCCGGCGTCATACCGTCAGAATGCTGCATACTTCCTGTCGTTTCTTTACTAATTTCACGGACTCGTATTTACGTGTGAAAACTTTACTGCGACTGCACTCCATCAGCATGATCCTGCTTCACGCTCGCTCGTTCCTGGTCTCCGCTGAGCCGTGGCCCGTTTGGCTCAAAGCCATCGGCTCCATTGTCTTTAAAGCTTGATCAATTCAGTTTCCCAGCATAAGTGATTGGGAGAAGAAAAATAAACGGAATCTTCTATTGTCTTTTGATTGTCCTCCTTATGTTTCAAATACTGCTGCTTAATCAGCGGTGACAGTCTAAACTGAGCCATATATCACAGCTGGACTCTGGAGGTTTATAATGGCATGTGGAGAAAAGGCTAATGGCTACATGATGCTAAAGTAGCTTTCCATTTAGAATTGCTGTACAAGTCGGTGTAGAACTATTAATAACTAATAATTCCAGGCAATCAATAACTAAACATTTCATACCACCTAAAGCTTTAAGCCATTTCTTTATATTAATACATAATTTTGACATTTATTGCTGCGATGATATAACCAGTGAGCTCTCCCAGCATTTAAATCAACGTCCATAGAATCCGACATTCATACAGCTTATGAAGTGTTATTGATCATATTTGTGAGATACATAAGCAACCAAACCCAAAACAAGAGAATGAAATCTCAAACCAGTCGCATCACAGTCTGATACTTCCTTAAGAAAACAGCAGGAGGTGAGGCTGATAGGAAGGAGGGTTAACAGGGACGCAAGAATCTTTAGGGTGCAGTTAATACTCACGGCTAAACGTTTTGTACACTGGGACAGAATGCAGAGTCATGAGGAGAGCGAAGATATGATATGCAACCTCAGTAAGAAAGATGAAGACAAAGACAATGTTCTGATCAGTCAGCAAGAGTCTACAAAGGACCAGACGACCAGCAAACGCATCATCTTTTCACCAAAACTCCAAGAAGAACTACTCCTCACGGAAAACCAGTGAAAAATGTCGTTCATTGCACACTGACTTAACAGAGACATCAAGCTTTAATTAAACTGCAAAGACCTGAACTGAGTCAAAATAAACACACTGAAGACTGATGAGATTCTAGCAGAGTAGAATTAGCAAACTGAACAGTGAAGCTAACATTTCTAGTAGACGTTCGGTCTAATTTAGAGGTGGCTAATCACATATTCTTTACAAAAAAAAGCAACTGCTTCCCCATTACGTTTCTTTCTTTACATGTGTGTTTTTTTTTATATTTAATCATAAGTATAATTTGCACAAAACAAAGAGGGAGAGGGTGTGTGTCACTTTTTGATAACACTCAGGTTATCTTCAGATAGCACCCAAAGGATAATTTAACAGAGTCGCTGCAAGCTGTGTAAAATGTCCCAGCGATGAGTTTGAAATAACAACCGAAGAGAAAAGTCCAAAGTTTGAAGTATAAAGTTATGACCCACAGTTTAGTTTTAAAAGCTAAAAGCTTTAAAATCTGACAGAATGGTGACCTGCTTATGATTTCCTTGGGTGGAGTTAGAGACGTGGGCGTATCGTGTGTTTACTGTCGTATGTTGTTGATTATCCTGTGTGCCGTTTCACCACTATGTCAGAAACAGAATGTGTGTTCTTCCACAGAAAACAGTTTTTACGCAGAACAAAGCTAAGAGAGTGTGTGTACAGCCGTAATACTCATTTGATTAAATTTTTTTGTAATAATTATTCATCAGGTTATTCACTTTCTACGACTAAACTCAGCTGTATTATCTTTTTCAATCTGGTGTTATGTCATATGTCAGCTGTAGCTCACTGATGGCGCCAATTATACGTCAGCAGCAAATCCTCCATGCTAACTATGCTAAAGCAGTGTTAGCTTAGCTGTAGCTCTGAAGCACGCAGGTATCACGGATCTTGTGAGGCTCTCTGGACATATCAAACCAGCAGATCGTTGTGTCAGGGCTGTAAGCTTTTCATTTCCCCTGCTGTGCCTGTGATGTTATCACACAAATAAACAGAGAGACACCAAAGCTTCCGCTGGAGTCTGAAGACCTGACAAAGGCCGTTTTAAGTCTTATCTCTGCTACTTCTGCAACACACAGAAGAATAAACACAATAAAAATAATACTTATATAAAGATACAGAAGTATAGAAAGATACCTATTTAAAGAATAAGAGAAAGGGGGCTGCGTGGCAAACTGTTTGAGTTTATGATTATAGTCTTGTACGACGTTGTTATATGGACTTGAAACGAGGATGTGAATGGAACAATATACCATTTATCTCGTGGTTGAAAGTTCTTAAAATTCAACCGCCAGCACATGAAAACCTTAACATGACAGGTTGTCAGAGCTGAAAACTGAAATGGAACTACACAGATACATATTTTGCCTTTATGTTGTACATGTTCATTACTCATTTACACAGTTTGAAGACAAAAATCATCCATTTCTAAGTGACAATTCAAAAAACACAGCATCAGATTTAACATGTTGATACGGGCAAATAACATCACGCAACCACGTCCCCCTATTCATAAACAGCTGTTAGCAGCATCTTTTAGATTTTCCTTACTACATTATTTCTTTATTTACATGTCAGGGAAGCGATTCTTAAAACACAGCATCACAAAAAACCTTAAGACTAATTTCAGGAGCATGAAATAAGGGCAATGTTTCCCCCAAATATGACCTTTCTGCCTCTTTTCTTAAAATGCGGAGCTCTAAAAAGAGGATTTAACAGGTCAGTTTCGCTTTGACACCACAGGAAGAAGTATAACGTGTGGTTCTTTAATATATAACATGATGATCTTAACTGGCGTTTACCTGAGACACGCCTGACAACTGCACCCGTTATGGGACGACAATGCTAACTAACATAAGGAAAGCTTTATGAATAAGCTTCGGTAACGTGCTTATTTAGCATTTTACCGTGATTTAGTTACCGTGACTTTTTTTTTTTTTTAATAAATTACTCCCTCAGTTTTTCTTAAATTGTAATTAATTGTATCTCGACTGAGCCTTCAATCCCAGTAACTGATGCATCTTATAACGCTGTTCAAATACCCACAAATACTCCATCAGATTTACTCCTGGATGAAGTTTTTATTTGTCATATTTTAACTTCTATAAAACATCATGGAAATTTATCGAAAATGTCCAGCAGAATGCCAGTCTGTCAGTCTCCACCATCTGGCGTTCCATTTTAATTTGGCACCGACTTACAGCATTAAATTATTTTTGACGATGACTGATTCCTGAGAAAAGACAAGCAGAGCGAGCCAGATGTAATGCTTTCACACAGGTACTCATTATCTGCTTTCTTCTTCTTCTTCTTCTTCTTCCAGCACATTCTGCTTATGTTGCCAAAAGAAAACAGGCTGCAGAGCACTCAACTGAAAATCCTGCTGAGTGGAAAAGACTCAAGTGCTTTTCCTTTAACTTGACTCAGAGCTATTTAAACAAAAGCCAACATGTTAATGTGGGGAAATATGGCGGCAGATTCACAGCCCACAAATCAATCAACACAAGTCCTTGTCAAGTCTCAAGTCATTCAACATGCTGTAAGTTCAAACCTTAAATCTGACCAAACAAAAAAAAAAAGACAAAAGTCAAGNCAACATGCTGTAAGTTCAAACCTTAAATCTGACCAAACAAAAAAAAAAAGACAAAAGTCAAGTCTCAAGTTGTTTGACTCAAGTCCATTTCAAGTCTCAAGTTGTTTGACTCAAGTCCATTTCAAGTCTCAAGTCATTTGACGCTAATCCAAGTCAAGTCATTCCAAACGAGTACAAGTCAAGTCTTGTAAATGATTCGTGGCAGTCAGGCTAGTAATAATATCCTGCTGTGGTCTGAAGACAGCTTTCAAGTATGTCTAGCCTCACAGCAGACAAATCCAAGTCTCAATTTAAGTCTGACTCAAGTCCAAGTCTCCAGTCCCAAATCTGGAGCTGTGTTATTACCCTAGATTTAGTCTCAGGTATTTATTATTTCTCAAAACTGTTTATGGGAAGATGAAGGCGCTAACTGCTATTTCTGCATTTTCTAGCTAAGTGCATTCCTCTCAAAAGTTTATCATTTCGTGATTTTGACACTTACTGGTCTCTAATCTTAGTTTTGGTTTTAATTAATAAATATAGAGCTACTGCTGATTTAAAGGATTCCTCAATCTCCAAATTACACATCAAAAGAATCTTTTAAAGTCAGAAACGGCCTGGCAGAAACCCAGGATCCACCCTGATCCTGTTATCATCATCTGCCTGGCATTTCTGTTCTAATCTGCTACGAAGCTACGTATAAACTGAAAAACATAAAAACATGTTCAACAATCCTGTTCCAAGAAACTGTCACATCTCAGTAACTATGTCCCATATATTTATCACATGTGATACAGATGTAAAAAAATGTATGACACATAGTTTGATGTATGATCAGTACATTTTGCAGTAGATGTTACTGATTAGCTTTGTCTTTGGCTTCCTGTTGTCTCCCTTGTCCTCCCTGTGTGATATACAGCACATTTTTGTTTTTACGCCCTTGGCTTTATCAATAATTTACCCCAGAGCATAATAAAGTTTATCTAATGCAATAAGTGTTTCAACAACCTCGGTATAAAACACTTTATCCTAAGGTGTCACAGCAGAAGGAAGCAGCAGCAACACTTTGATTTGTGTTTCAGGAACTGTATTATTTTTTATTTATTGAGATGTTGATATGTTTATCATCCATAGCTGCTCCCTGAATCATTCGGTGAAATCAGAATTTAATTATCTTTGTGATATCATCTCCACCAAAAGCTGCTTTAAAGGACTATACCACCCATTTTGCATGTTGGAGCCTAAAATATTCAGTTTTCATACATGTAACGTTACTGACAATCATTTCCCAAAGGATAAAACCATATTTCAGCTTTCCTGATATTTTGCTAAATCTCTTAATCTTTCAAAATCAAATATTCAAGTGATACACCCACCTTAAAAATCCATGTTTCTCCTGCTAATAGTTACACAGCCTTATGAAGTCACGGTCCTTTAAATTTTTCCATAAACGCAGGTCTTCTTTTGGGACTATATTCCCCGGTGGAGGCATACATTCACTCCACGCTTTTTATTGAGCTTAAACACTAAAATTACATAACTTCTAAAAAAACCTGAATACACGTCTTGTTGGTGATGATGGATTACCTATCCCAAGAACGTTTACAGTATCAACAAGTTGATTTTAATAGCAGAATGAACTGAAACCAATGGAGGTCTGGAAGGTAGGAAAAACATTTTTAATTCACTGTTCCAGTAGTATCCTTTGGGAAATGATTGTCAGTAACGTTACATGTATGAAAACTGAATATATTAGGCTCAAACATGCAAAATGGGTGGCATGGTCCTTTAACGCAGCAGCAGACAAAGAAAATGTGATGTAATTGCAGCAGAACCGGTCGAGTGTCGTTTGCGAGGTCATGTGCAACGTATTTTTGAAACAATGCTTTGTTCATGCGATGCGCCTTCGTCAAAATAGGCCAAACAAAGATATGCTGAGAAAGAGGAAGGTTATATATGTTCTATACCGACCATCGCCGTCTGCACCTTCCTCATCTTGCAACTAATGCAAGTAAAAATGGCTTCTCGTAAATTAGCAACAACTCTTCACTGCCTCCATGTTTTGTTGTGGTTGGCTGAACCGGAAACTTCTTCTGTTTCTTCTTTTGTTTTGTTTTTTTGTCTGTATGTGTGTTTGTAAGGGTTCAAGAGCGGCTTAGCCTACAGCGCCACCAAAAGAGCTGGAGCTGAAATGCATGCGTGGTAGTCATGAGAACCATGAAAGTCAGGACACGCAGACGATCCGTGTCTAAATGTTCATGTCTTCATGGCTTCCATATGAAGCATAAAGCAGCTTAAGATCAGAAAGCAGGGAGAAATTTTAATTGAAATTGAGAGAGACAGAGAGAGGATGAGTAATGATAGAAGTGGAAAAACAGGGCAGAAAGTGTGTGTGTGTGTGTGTTGCCTGAGGAACAGTTGATGGATTTGCTGCTTGACTGCTCACACAGATTGGTGCCTGCTGCGATGGCAGCCTTGAACTGAAATTACATGCACACACACACACACACACACAGAAAGATAGAGACCTACATACACAACTGCATTTTTTTGTGTGAGACTGCGTTTGTGTGTGTTCTTAAGTGGGGACGAGCGGGTGTGTTGCCTCATGGGAAGCCATTTCAAAGTGCAGAGGAAGGATGGATGAATAAACAGCAGCAGAGAAGATGAAACGACAAAAGAACAGAAACAAAATGCATGTGTGTGTTTATTAAAGGCCATTTATTATATTTTCTGTCAGATACCTTCATTGTAACTGAATCAGTAACAGGCTAGATAGCTTCTCTTATCAATATCAAACCGCTGAAATGTGTCTTTCCTTCTTTCTTTCTTTCTTTCTTTCTATCTTTAGCGGTGCATCAGGAAGCAGCAGCGAATCAGAGAGCAGCTCAGAGTCGGACACGGACGAGTCAGAGAGCAGCTCCAGTGACAGCGAGTATAACCAGGCCTCCCGCACCAACACCCCAGAGGTGTGTGTGTGTGTGTGTTCACATGCAATTCATAAATGCGATTTAACTTTTTTTGTTTTCATTTAAAGCAAATAAGCAAATTGTAATTTTATAGGATAAGTTTAAAACAATTAATTTATAATTTTAAGCATTTCTATAGTTAAAAATCATATTTTGAGATATCTGGAAGTGTTTTTGATAATATTAAAGGACCATACCGTCCATTTTGCATGTTTGAGCCTAATATATTCAATTTTCATACATGTAGCGTTACTGACAATCATTTCCCAAAGCATACTACTGGAATGGTGAATTAAAAATGTTTTTCCTACCTTCCAGACCTCCACTGGTTTCAGTTCATTCTGCTATTAAAATCAACTTGTTGATACTGTAAACGTTCTTGGGATAGGTAATCCATCATCACCAACAAGACGTGTATTCAGGTTTTTTTAGAAGTTATGTAATTTTAGTGTTTAAGCTCAATAAAAAGCGTGGAGTGAATGTATGCCTCCACCGGGGAATATAGTCCCAAAAGAAGACCTGCGTTTATGGAAAAATTTAAAGGACCGTGACTTCATAAGGCTGTGTAACTATTAGCAGGAGAAACATGGATTTTTAAGGTGGGTGTATTGCTTGAATATTTGATTTTGAAAGATTAAGAGATTTAGCAAAATATCAGGAAAGCTGAAATATGGTTTTATCCTTTGGGAAATGACTGTCAGTAATGTAACATGTATGAAAATTGAATATATTAGGCTCAAACATGCAAAATGGGTGGCATGGTCCTTTAAGCAGCCAGAATATTTCCTTGTACTCTTCATATTTCTGAACCCAGTTTGGCGACAAGCAGCAGCCACGCAGGCTTTCTGTTTGTCATCTGTCAAAATCTCATTTTGCTGTTTGCTTTATTGTGAAAGGCAGAGACGCTCGTGTCTCCGAGTCTGACAAGTGTCTCTAATTTTGTTTACATTTCCTAAAGTGACAGATGCACTTTCATTGCTTTTTTTTCTCCCTCGATTCACCACTATTCACTATCCTGCTGTGTGCGAGTGTGGCTGCCTGTACATTAAAAAGTCTCTTTGTTCTCAGTCTCTGGGTGATGTTCTTAAGGTCATAAAACTCCACCGCAGAAATCTGAATTATCACATTATTTTAATGGCTCAGCGCTGCCTGCTTTAATGGGATTCAGCAGTCAAGACACGCTGAGAAAAAGAGAAAACGAACACAGAGAACGAGCAAAAAAAAGTCTGACAGACTGATCATCTCTGTGGAGCAGCTTCAGTCTAATCATTGTGCCTCCAAACGTATAGACGAGTATAAATAGGTGGGTGTGTATTCAAACAACACAACACAGTAATGAGCGCTCAGTGTCGTTCATGCAGGATAAATAGATCTGCTTCCCATTATTCACAACTGCTTTCAAATGTACAGACTCTTTTCCATCTGCAAAAACGAGCATTTATTGATTCATGATTCGCAGACGACATCTTTTGATGGTAATTTCCTTTGAAAAAAAAGCATCAAAAGAAATCATCCTTTGAGCTTTTGTCTGTTTAAAGGCAGTGACGCTGCAGGTATGAGAATCCTAATGAACGGATTTGGTCTTAGAGTGTGTTTTAGTCAGTATTTAATAATGTGCATATTGTTGTTTTTCTTATGCGTAGCCGGAGCCTCCTTCCACCAACAAGTGGCAGCTGGACAGCTGGTTGAACAAGGTTCAGGCTCAAACCAAACCGCTGGTTCCCCCACAGCAAGAACATCATGAGACAGGTCGGTGCTTGGCTTGATTATGTCTAATTTAACTACAGCAAATACAGCTGGTGCTACAGTAGAAATAGGATCTGTGATCCCCAAACTCAAATCAACTCCAAATTGACAGTGCTATATTATCCAATGACAGCATGGTTCAAAATCAAATATTCAAGCGATACACCCACCTTAAAAATCCATGTTTCTCCTGCTAATAGTTACACAGCCTTATGAAGTCACGGTCCTTTAAATTTTTCCATAAACGCAGGTCTTCTTTTGGGACTATATTCCCCGGTGGAGGCATACATTCACTCCACGCTTTTTATTGAGCTTAAACACTAAAATTACATAACTTCTAAAAAAACCTGAATACACGTCTTGTTGGTGATGATGGATTACCTATCCCAAGAACGTTTACAGTATCAACAAGTTGATTTTAATAGCAGAATGAACTGAAACCAATGGAGGTCTGGAAGGTAGGAAAAACATTTTTAATTCACCGTTCCAGTAGTATGCTTTGGAAAATGACTGTCAGTAACTTATGTCTGAAAATTGAATATATTAGGCTCAAACATGTAAACTGGATGGTATGGTCCTTTAAAATGCAAATATCCAGTGTTCACTTGAATATAAACTTTCAGGCTTCGAACAATTGTTGGTCTTTCAAAATGAATATTCAAATATTTGTTTAAAAAAATTAACTAATGTTAAAGCTTTCACATCCCTAACATGGTCCGTGGACCCATCATAACCTGATTGGGACTAGCTAGTGCTCCAGCAAATTGTTGCTATGCTAGACACTTAAGCGCATAAGTGTGTAAACAGGAAGATGGAATAATGCTGCCCCCTAGTGGTACTATGGTGTTAAGTTTCAGAAAAGAGAATTTTTAGTAAATTAAACAATATACCGATTAATGACGTAAATACAAATGCAACAAACAAATATTAGTATATTAGTTAAAATTTTTCAGGCCAACATTATGTATCTAAATTTAATCATCATCATTATCATATCTAAAACATCATATCAGCCATTTTGTCTCTCCAGTATCAGTGGCCCTTACTGCTAAACTCCAATGCCCAGGCTCCATCACCCAGGCTCCGGAGACTTTCTCCGCAGGGAATGAGGCACCAGGAGCGGGTGTGGCTGCCAAGACCAAGCCCTGCGGAGCCAGCAGCACCCCCGTTCCTGCTGCACCCACAGTGGAACACAAAGACACAAGGGGAGCCTTCTGGTACGAGATACATGCATATTTATTATACTAAAAATTTATGGTTAAAAAAAAAAAATCATACACTGTACTGCATGTTTGCAAATGAATAAACTCATAAATGAATGGATTAATCTATTAATGATGAATGAATGAATGAACAAAGTGGACTCAACATCAGCCAAAAAAAAAAAAAAAAAAAAAGTCTTTATAAAAATATATATATTTTTCTCCCCACAGCCCCGGCAGGGAGAAGGCCAAGGCCAAGTTGAGCCAGAAAGCCTCAACGGAGGCACAGAGGTCAAAGACGAGGCTGTCGCCGGGGCTGTTGTCAGCGCCAGAGGTCACGACCCCAAGAAGGAATACCACAGGAAAGAAACAGCCCAGAAGGACAGAGAGGTCAAACAGCATGGAGGATAATCAGAACCAGACATGGGGCAGATCAAACCAACACAGGTAAGAAAGGAAGGGACGAAGATAGCCCAAACCCAGGGCCGGCCCTAGCCTTTCTGGGGCCCTAGGCAAGTTTTTTTTTTTNTTTTTTTTTTTTTTTTTGAGTTTGTATGACACACAGATGGATGAAAAAGGGGTGAGTTTACCTTATAAATGTCTTATAAAACAGCCAAAATTAAAACATAAATTAAACATGTTTTGTCCAATAATATACCAAAGGGGCATGGCTACCCTTTTACCCCCCACTCTGCAGCATTAACCTGACATCCCAGAATTCCCCCAACCCACTCCATAAATATTTGCTAAATCTGCTATGAGCCTAATCTTCACTAAAACGTAATTTCAAATTATAATATGCATAAGTTCCATGTTGTAATATTAGTTCTGAGCATTTTATAACACGCCGTTAGTGAGATGTCTGCACATTGAGCTCTATATATAGTGTGCTGATATTTTACACAGTTAAGTTATAATTCACAAAGTTAGCACATAAATTTTGTTACGTTTCTGCAGTTTTTGAAATTATTTACCACTAAGGAGAGTTCACTTTAGTTTCACCCTTGACGTGGGGGGGGGCCCCCAAGTGGCTGCGGGGCCCTAGGCGACCGCCTAGTTTGCTGATGCCACGGACCAGCCCTGCCCAAACCCCACGTAAACATCCTCATCCCCATGGGCTGCCTTCGAACCAGGAAAAAAAAAAAGGAATACAAAATGAATTGATTAGTCGTTATCATTTCAAACGTAAAATTACGTGTAATTATTCCCTCTGAGCAATAATGTGTTACAGCATTCATTGTCGGTCCATTGCTTTTTTTCCATCACCCACAACATCTCTGATTTCCAGTATTTATCTGCTCATTTCCATGTACGTGTACTTCTGAGTGAATGATCAGGAAAATCAAGAAGCGCTTTTCATCTTTCTGATCAATAAAATTAACGTAGTGGGAAAATGTTTCATGATGAGAATTTAATCTATTTTATTTCAACTTCCTCAGTGGGAAACCAGAACTATTTGGGAGATGATGGAGCAATTTAGCTTTAAACTGTGTCTGACATTGAGGAGAAACACAACAAAAACAGCTTATTTCCTGAAATGAACTGATTTCATTACTGAAATGTTGGTCGTTATTTTTATTTGGTAATGGGAAAAGTGATGATTTACTCTCTGGCAGCTAATAGAAGCTCCAGTGGCTCCCTGAGTTTGCTGACATTGAGCCGTTTAACACTGAGTTGAATAATTTTCTCTTTCTTGTCATTTTCTGTCTCCATCACTCCTTCTATTCTGAGGTTTTACACATGCAAGCAAGATTGTTTTTGGTTATTTTATGCTCCTATTTTATGCTCCTATATTTTTCCTAATTTCCCCTTACGGTTATGTACATTCACCTGTTTAAATTAGCCAGAATAACCATTCTGAGCTAATTTACTGTAACACTCCACGACACAGCATACGTACGCATAAAAGTACTCGAATTTAGGCAAAAAAAAAAAAAAAANGAAAAAAAAAAAAAAAATCTATTTTCTGAAAGCTTAATTAGATTGACATCAGAGTACATTTACTCTGACAAATTATGTGCGATCGTAAATCAATTTATTTGACCATGTAAACATAATATGCCGCTTCCTCATGCATTTCCTGACCTGGTGTTTTGCCAAAATCTGCATCCCTGCTGAGAATTGCATCCCCACTCGTAGGCAATGGATCATACATGTAATCCAAGACAATATTTATTCCTTTGAATAACTTTTATGAAACAGTGATTATGGCACTTCTTAGAGGCAGTAACAATAATACCTACAGTAAGTCTACTGGGCAGCAGCGATTCAGTCCTCCATTCTTATTTGTTATTTCTGCAGAAAAATGCATCCCCTCCTTTGCTGGACTTGAGGGCTACATTCACCAAACTCACCCTGTCACAAAAATAACCCCAAATATGAGTTTTCAATGTCAATTCATTCTTTTATCTTCAGAAAGTTATTTACACTGAGGAAACAAATCTCGACAGACAAGCCACTTGCCAAAAAATGTATCCCCTCCTTTCTGAGCCCTGAGGAGGCTGAATGCACCAAACTCACCCTGGCACATCCAAACAGCTCGAAATGTGAGCTGTTAACGCAATTTCATTCCTTCATCTTCACAAAAGTATTTACAGTGGGGATGCAGATTTCGGCACAACACCTGTTCTGGCAGACCCTCCACATGCTGTGATTACACAACGTGTCGTGTATAATCAGCAAATCACGGAGTCTGGAATTCCATCCACGTACACGTCTTATTCCTACTTTTGCCTTATTTGCAGCAGAGACAAATGATCGGAGTATACATCAGAGTACCGGTGTGCATGTTGTTTTTCTGCTCCTCACTGTTTAATTATACTAAAACCAGGATATTAACATCTCAGAAACAATTTAATAGCATCAATGAAATTTGGTGGAAAGTTAAGCTCAATATCTGCCATACATATGCTTTGAAACGCTGAGCATGAGATGCAGTACCTACAAAAATCAGAGGGGTGATGAAATGCTGGCCTTTATTTACTTATTTATTTTTATTTACATATGTATTTACTTACTATGTTTGGTTGTTTTTTGTGACTTGTTTATTAGGGTACAGGGGATTCGGCTGGGTGGGGGGG